>QEPC01013356.1:590268-602906 GCA_003113815.1 Sphenodon punctatus
CCCTTTCCTGAAGGCGTGCTGAGCGGCGCGGCGTTTCTGCCGGCCCCGCCCCTTCTCTCCCCGCCGGCCTCCTTTCTGGTAGCTTTTGCGGCGGCGGAGATTGTTCCCGCCGCCGCGCCTGGGCCCGCGGTCCTTGTGCCCCCTGTTTACTCGGAGGCCGCTGTGGTCGGGGGGCTCGCCTCCCCTGCCCCCGCGCTCGAGCCCAGGTAGGCTGCAGCCTTACACTCAGGCCATCAATTTCTTATCCAAAACAACTCGATATAGCACTGGACCCTTGCCACTAAGGGTCCGCCGCTGATTACAACGGACGGGCCCGACCCCCACCCGCACTCACTCATGCTTCCAACATTTCAACCAAACAGGCCTTCAACATGGCCAAATAACTGTCATTTCCCACTGGGAATAAATGCACTCCATCTGGGCGAAAAAACTCAGGGGTCTTATATGTGATCCCGCAATGGGACACCGTCCGACCTCCCTTCTGTCTCATCCATTTTCCCAGTTAATCTTGCACCTAGTTCTATCTACTGTCCCCGGGTTCAAAGCTTTATCCCATTTCAGCCGTCCCACCAGTTCGGTCCAAACCAAGATTGCCCCTGGAAACATTCTTTCTACTTCTAAAAGGTCAGATTTAATTCCCACAATCAATCCCACCCCTGTTTTTTGTGGAAGGTTGTTCTCGCCCAAATGGATTACCACTATATCCGGGGGGTCTTATTTGCCTTGACCCTTGAGGGCAGGGAGCAGTTGATGCCACCGCATTCAGCTGCGGCTCATCCAACGTATCACGGCTCGTGATGATAGCCCCAATTGGGATCCCCAAAATGACTTCCCTGCCGCCTTCCCGGCCCACCGAACTGGGCTGTGACCGGTGATCCAAATTACGATCCTACTGGGGTGGCGAGTCAGACCTGAAGACATAGACAAATGCAATTCATTGGGGAAGACTTCGTATGTAAGTTTGGAAGGCCTGTGATCACCACCTCCCAACTGCTCTGATACTCTGCTCGGACAGGCCAGCTGCAGCTGCGAATGATGCTGCTCCTATTATGAATGAGTGGGACCCATAATCGTAAGGGTGAAGCCCCAGGTAACTCAGGGCCTGCCACAACACCGTGGTAAATTCGTGCCTGGTCAATAGAGTGCTGTTAGCGTGTCGGAATAAAACATCCCCCACCTGCACATGTGCTTTGAGATACACTTCCAGGGACTGCACTGGGCACAACTCAAAAGCCTCTGCCCTGGCCAGCATGACTGTTTGGCCCCGGCCTCTTTGGTTAGTCTTGGAGTGCCTCAATCTGATGTAAAGTGCCCGCTGGTCTAAACGGACATCCTCTATTGCCATAGCCCAGTTCGTGTTATCCCAGGCTGCTTCTGCCACAACCTCGCTCACCCGAAATGCTCCAAAGAAGGCGACCTTGAATGCTGCAGAGAAAAGTGCCACCTCAGAAAGATCAAAACAGATCCTAGGTAATAAGTTACAGAGCCGTACTAGGAGGGCGGGAGTGATAGGGGCCCTGGAATCTCTTACCCTGGGTATTTCACGCGACCAACTTTCCAACGTTCTACGCGCAAAAAAAACCCTATCTGGCAGTGTGTGGCCTGCAACCCGACTGATAAAGCCCAGAGCCGATAACTTACCAGCAATGGTTCCCACTGCTGCACCCACCCTACGTGGAGCCAAGGCAAATTGAAGCATTTGGGCCTCTGGAATCGGGAAGACAAGAGCCCAACCTTGCCGGGATCTAAATTCCTGGAATTCCCTGAAAGCTCTTTCTTAAGCTACCCGTGTTTGCAGTGCTAGGGAACCCTGAATAACATCATACAATTCTACAATCCAAGGTTCCACACGACTGAGGGAAGGGGGTCCAGTGTCAATCTGGCACCAGGGAGTGAAAGTGCTCCATCTGGAAGAGAGAGAGGGCACTGGCAACGCTGTTACTAACCCCAGAAACGTGTTTAGCCACAAACAGTATATTGTGGCATAAACACGTTGGCACAAACACCCTAACCAGCTTCTGGTCCACCGGGGGCGCCTTCCTGGAGGGGCTACAATGGAGAGGGCGTTCTCGGTGGCTGGGCCCCGGCTGTGGAACTCCCTCCCAGAGGAAGCACGGCTGGCCCTGAGTCTGGCCTTTTGTTGGGCCTGTAAGACATGGCTGTTCTCCCAGGCCTTCGGAGGCGGGGAGGGGAGGGTGGACTAACTTTGTGGGGGGGTGTTTTAAATGGGTTTTAATGATGATATTGTAGATTTTAATGTTTTAATGTATTGTTTTATATTGTGTTGGAAGCCGCCCCGAGATGCCGTAGGCATGAGGGGGTGGCATATAAATGCAATAAAATAAATAAAATAAATAAATAACTATGGCAGACCTGGACGACATAGAGTTAACCACATATACTACTCACACCAGAAAATGATGGAATGGTCTGTGAATTCTACAGCCCGAAAGCCAACTGCCACTACTGTTGGGAAAAGCTCGAGGAAAGTAAGGTCTCTAGTTATTCCTGACTCATGCCATTCCTGTGGCTATGGGACTGCACATCATCTCTGGCAAAAATACACTCCGACTCCCATACCCCCAGCCGCATCTGAGTGGATTTGTAGCTCCGCCTCAAGCAAAAGATCCTCCCACCAAAAACTAACATTATTGTACTCAGCCAAGAACGTTGACAACGTGACAAGGTCCTCCCTCATTTTCCTTGTGATCCGTATGTGGTAATGGGATGGTGGATTTCCATGGAGCTTCTTGTAAAGTTGGGACAAGAAGGCACGCCCGGGGGTGACTACCCGGCACGCAAAATTCAAACTCCCTATCAAGGACTGTAATTCCTTGACCGTGTCCTTCACTGCCCCGATGCAGGCTGCCAGCATGCTCCTCAAAGTGGAGAGCTTGGGTCTCGGAAGGCTGGATATTCCCTGTTCCGTGTCTAGTTCTATCCTCAGATATGTGATGGTGGTATCGGGCCCTTCTGTTTCTTCCTGAGCCAGAGGTATCCCTAGATCCTCAGCTGTCCTCTAAAAGGTCTCCATCAGTCCAATACATTCCCGAGTTCCCGAACGGCCAATAAAAAGGAAATTGTCGAGATATTTCCTGACGTCCCCTCCTTCCGCCCACTGCCGTACCACCCATTCAATCAATGAGCTAAAACGCTCAAAGGCAGAACAAGAAATTGAACAACCCATAGGCATCGCCCGATTGAAATAAAATTGCCCTTGGAAATGGAAGTCTAAAAGGTGGAAACTGTCCGGGTGGATGGGCAGCAAGTGGAAGGCAGATTGTATATCACACTTGGCCAGTAGTGCATACTTGTCGGCTCTCTTTACTGCCTGCACTGCAGCATCAAACGGCACGTACTGGACTGAAGTGAGCTCCCCGGGGATAGCATCATTGAGTGACCGCCCCCTTGGGTAAGATAGGTGGTGTATCAACCAAAATTCGCCAGGCGTTTTCTTTGGCAGTATTCCCAACGGGGAAACTACCAAGCCCACCATAGGCAGCACTGCAAACAGACCGGCCACCCTCCCTTCTCTCACCACCTTGTTTATCTTAGCTCGCACCACATGTTCCAAACCCACTACGGAGGGGGGGCGGGCGGGGGGTGTCTTTCCCGGTTCCACGTTCCAGGCAGGAATCCTGAAACTGACTCTCAAACCATCAACTATGTACAAAACTTCATCCCCATCTGGATGATACATCAGTGCCTTCTCTAACCTACCCACCATAACTGGGGTTGGCGCCTTTTGTATTGCTTCCACCAGCTGGGGCACCTTGGCCTCCTTTTCCTTGTGCGACCAGGTTATTCCGGCTTTTAAACCCCAGCTGTCGCCCCCTATTACATGCTGTCGTGGCATGATTCCTGCTACAGATAGCACAAACATGTCTGTACCTGCATCCTGACCGCCCACACCTACCGGAGCGGGCGTACTCCCAGCACTGAGCAGCTCCTGGACTCTGGGCCTTCCGGCCTTCAGTCCGAAAGGGGTCATTCGATGGAGCAATCCCATCCCGAGTCAAGACGTGTCCACTGTCAGTCCTAGGGGCGTTGGCAGCATCGTTCATGCTGTTGAGCCAAAGATCTGGGGCATACATGTCCCAACGCAAGCCGGGAGTGTATGAGGCCCTGTGCCTAAAAGCCTCATCGTATCACAACCAGGAACCTGAGGGGCCCGTATCATAAGCCCGGCGTATGATGTCCGCGTACTTCATTAGGATGTAAGCCCAGTCCGGGTAGGCCTGGGTCATTACACCATGGTATATGGAATATGCCAAGGTCCAGTTGGCCCAATTGTGATCTGCCTTCAGGCGCTTAAAGCGCTCCTTATCCTTTCCCCCCTCCTTATCACTAGTTTCGGGAATGGGGTTGGTAAACAACGTAAATATATTGATGTATTCCCCTTTCCAGATTTTTTCCCTTGTGTGCTGTAGAAGGTGGGCTCCTATTGGGGCAGATACATCCGCATACTCCCCACTTGCGGCAGGGGTGGCCGCAATCCTCCTGAGGGTACCCCACCTACACCCAGCGGGTGAGCCCACACCTAGAGGGCCTGTGCCCCGTAGAGGTCCAGCCTGCCCACTGCTGCCTGGGGGGTGGGGGCCACCAGGGGACGTGGCAGGGACCCAAGTCCCATTCCACCATAGTTGTGGCAACTCGCCTGACCCCCTACCGTGAAGCTTGTTCCCAGCTGCTGGAAGGGCAAATCCCGTTGGCATGCTGTTTGGTACCAACCCTGGGTTCGTGGGACCTATCAATTGGGCTTGTTGCGCTGGGTCACCATAGTGAAGACCTTGCTGGTACCCCATCATACTTGCGCCCACCATTGGAGTCCACATATCTCCGAACCGTTGCTGTCCCAAGTCTGCCACCAGTGCGGGCTGGTATGCCTGCGCCATGGCCTGCATGCTTCTTTCCAGCGCGGCGATCCACTGCAACGCCTCATGCACCTCAGGAACCACCAGATCTTTCCCTTCACCTTGCTCACCCTGATCTTGTGCACCGCTTCTACTGGGAGAAAGAGGGGGCTCCCCTGTACCTGTACCCCCCACTTGTGGGGGTTGTGGGGGAGGGGTTTGCGAAGGATTATGCCCCATCGCAGGTGGAGAAACCCACCCCGTGGTGGGCCCATCTGCCTCAATTACTGGCCCGGTCCTCCCTTGATGGGCGGCTGGGACTCCTCAGCTGGGCACCTCTTAACCCTCGCCTTCCCCATCAGGCCTACTCAGAAGGCTGGATGGCAAAGAGACAACAGAGAGCAAAGAGACGCTGCTTGCGCTATTTCAACCAGCCCCGAATGAGCTGGTCGAGGCGCAATGAGTGGGACAGCCCAGCCCACCCCTGATCAGCAGGGGGAGGGGCCTCCACACCCATGCATGCCCATTGGCTAAAGCCCGATCGCGGGGCAACCCTGGCCGGGCCACCGTCTGTTCCCGCCATGGCCTGGCCCTCTACCCCGCGAAAATCCCCGCTGCAGCAACCTGCCTCTTTTGCCTCTCGCTTTAGTGGCACATCCCACTTTTCTACTCTCTTAAAATAGCACATACTTTACATCCTAAAATTTCCCACATCTGAAAGACTGTCTCCTCCCCTATGTTCCATCATGGACCCTACTGTCAGCTAGGAACATCCTCTTGTGGGTACCATTTGACTGACAGGTTCATTCATTAGGGGTGAGCAGAGAGGCTTTCTTGCTGGCTGCCTCGTATCACAGAACTCCTTTCCCCAGGAGCTTCATCGAAACCTGGCCATCTTCTGTAGGCAATGCAAGTTTTTTTCAGTTTTGCTATGTTTATTGCAGGTGGGGGTGGGAGTGGGGATTTTGTGTGTGTGTGTGTTGGGGTGGGGTGGGGTGGGGTAGTAGATATGGTTTTATGTATTATTATTTATTTATTGTTTTACCAGCCCTGGGCCTTCAGGGAAGGGCAAGATATAAATTTAAATATTACATAAAAGCTCATAAACAAATATCTTAATCCTTGTAATCCTAACCCCCTTTTTGCTTATATTCTACTCCGTACTCTCCTAAAGGGGAAATGTATAGTTTTCCACATAAAACGTAAAATGTCTTTCTTCCTATTTTATCCCATTTCTTGGTAGCAGATAAAACACTGCAAGTGTAATTGCCACCAGAATCTGGTCTTAATGGGGCTTACCTTTTTATATATATTTTGCTTCCACCGTTGACTGTATGTTTCAATCAATAGAGCAAATACTCAAGGGTGTCTCCTCCTCACAAAAGGATAAAACTGTTGAACACTGCTTTGGAAAGCTTTACTTAGTACTAAAAATATCCCAAAGCTATTAAAAATGTAGGCAAGACTTCAGTAGAAAGCAAGATAAATATTAGAAAAACATTAGGAACTGTAGCCACAGGACTAGTGAGTGATCTTGTGATTTTAAATGCCTTTCAATCAAGCCATAACAAAAAGAAACTTGCTCTCTGCATGTATGATGAGAGTCATCTTTTGGATGTTGCTCAAGGATAATAACCTTGGGATGTTTTAAGGAAATAACAATCATTGCTAACTCTGAGGAAAATATTATATGAAATGTCTGCTTTAATTTTACTGTTTGCTCATTTTAGTCTTCCCTTTGAACTGACGCCATTAGCTTTTAAAGACAGCTAACTTAATGAACGATTCATGTAGTATATGATATTTAATACAACCAAGCACTCCCCTAAAAGAAAACTTATGCATGGCTGTTGATGGAAATAGTAGTGAATACTATGGGAATAGGAATGGACTGGGCTGTGATAACACCAGTTGCTAAGAGCAATTTTAATCTCCTGGACACTTTTACAAACCTTCTCTCAATCAGGGATGGCCTGCGCAGTAGACAGGGTTGACACCCAGTCCAGGACAATGCCCTTTTTTGACACCAATAGGTCCCATGGAATTTCTCAGTACCAACCCACAAAAGGCTGGGCTGATCTCTTTCCCCTCATCCCCCACCATGGGAGTCCAGCTTCTCTCCTATCTCAGTGGGGAGCAGGAACCCACCTCACACATATTGCAAACTCTAGTCCATGGCTTGCAATGTAGGTGTGGCACAAAGCTGCTCTTCCACCACCAATCAGCTGTTTGGGGCGGAAACAGCAGCTGCCAACATTGCAAGCCCTAGGCTGGAGCCGACACAGTGCCCCTGCTTCCTGCCAAACAGCAGACTGCCAGGGAGCAGGGGGTCTCGTCTCTTATACTACAAGCTCTGTGTTGGAACAGGGGGTACTTAAGATACTTTACCCAGGGCAGCAGAACACCTCAGGCTAAGTGTGTTTAAAACATCTTTGTGCAGTAGACAGCAGTTTTCTCCCTGCTTTATAGAAGAAAAATGTTTTAAATACCTTGAGTCTCATATGGAGTCACTCTCAAAATTCCTGAGTTTACTCACTCAAACACACTTCTTCCTCATTGTTTGTTAAGGTCATGAAAGAACACCACAGCTATACCCCAGTGGTATTTGTGGAGAAGAGACCTCTTCTCCCCACCCCCACCCCGCCTTCAATATGTATAATTGTCATTGTTGTTTATGTAGATTCCTGTGATGCATCATCTGAGAGAGGTTGTTATGGAGGTTAAGGAACTGGCTAGCTATGTCATTGTGTATGTTTGTTATTGGGGTTTAAAGCATAAGAGGTTTATACAGAAAAAACAATGCTGAAAAACTTAGATTTACAGTTTACCTTCCTCTTGAGGAAAAAAAAATACTAATAAAGTGCTTAGAATAAATAAACAAACACCCGTTAGCATTTAGGGAGGACAGTACCACCCACGTGAGCTTTTCATGAATGGTTTGTGTGTATAAATAAGTCAAGAACAGCTAAGATTCCAGTTCGGCAATCCTATATGTTGAGATGCAAAAGATGAGACAGACCGAATCTCTTAAGTCATCTAGTAGATCTCCCTGTCAGTGCAGGATTGTTCCCTGCAGTGTTCTGATCTCTCTGCTTTTAAATACATCATGTAGTGACTTTTCAGCAGTTTACTGGAATGGTTGTTACACATTTTAATAAATAACTTCTATTTTGTTTCAAGAATGGGAGTGAAATTTTTACAGTTTTTTTGTCATAAATCTGAAAAGGTATGAGTGTAATAGTATTGGAGACATGTTGTGTCATTTCTCATTTCACGTAATTGAAAACACTGCTAAATGACTACCCTGAGCGTAATTACAACAATGAAAATGAAAGATCTAATTGTTTTTAAATTTAGATTTACAAATGTCAAATAGACCTTTTCTTGGCAGAAGCCAAGTAACCATGTGTTGGGCTATTACTTCATCAGAATTGCTTGACTCCTATAGTGTTGGAAGACAGAGCTCTGTCTCAGGCAGTAGCAGGTGTAGACACAACTTTCCAGTCTCAATGGTTCTGTTAGTTGGAAGCATTTTCCCAGCAGTTGAACCATGGAAAAAAGATCATCTCCTTTTTGTGTTAAATTACAAAAATCTTAATGAATTGTATTAAAATAAGCTCACTGTATTCAATTTTGCAGGGGAGAGGGGAATCACAGATCCAGTCTGCTGTTAAGGCCTATCGCTTTTCTGTGTAAAAACATTGCTAAAATCTGTCCCTTCCTACTGCTTCGACTGCCAAAAGCCTAGTCTATGCTCTAGTTATCTCTCGCTTTGACTACAACAATCTCTTTCTTAGGGACCTCCCCTACTTTCACTTTGATCCTCTCACTTCTTCTTTTCAGCACTCTACTGACAAGGTCATTCTACCATTTTTATCATGTTCATCCCCTTCTCTGCTCTCCACTGGCGCTCACTCTCTTTACTCCAAGGCTCTTCATGGCTTTGCTGTTCTCTATTTTTTTGTGCATGTTTCCTGCTACATTCCCATCCAGGAGCTTTGTTCCTCCTCTGCCACCACCCTCACCCACCTCTGAGTCTCCTGTGCCCCATTTCATTTTTGCCCCAACTTCCTCATGCCAGAAACTTCCTCCTTCAACCCATTCATTCTGGTCCCTCCCTGTCAACCTTCAGATCCCTCATGAAAACCTACCTCTTCTATCAGGCTTTCCTTAGCTCCTCATCCCCACAGATTGCTCACTGATGCACCATCTGCTGTTCTATTCAGGGTCTCTTTTTTCCCTGTAACATAGGGTTGCCACCTCTCATGGTTTGGACCCCAACACCCCCATTGGCCAAAATGAAAGTGTTGGGGTCAAAATCGCAAGAGGTGGCGACCCTACCTGTGCATTTGTAACTTCTCAACTTTGGGTATTATCAGAAGTGACGATAGCACACCTTAGTCACATTTTACCACATTTAACCCTGCACACACGCGCACGCACACCCTGGGCCACAACCACCATCACTTCCGTTCAGCAGCTGCCAGATGTTCACCACACTTTACCCTGAACTGTGGCAGCAGTTACCACTGGTTGTGATCTTGAAAAATAGCAGGGAACAGCCGGTGTTAAGCACTGCCACGGTTCGGAGCAAAGTGTGCGCACCGTCATGTCTGTTCTGGGTACTGACCTGCCCCATGGCGGAGTGGATCTAAGCATGGCAGCATTACGTCTAAAAAAAAAATAGACCCTATGTGAACATATTCCTGTCTCTCCCTTTGTTCCCCTCTCCCATTTCTTCTCTCCGTTATGCCTTCTAGATTGTAAGGTCCTCAGGGCTGTAACCTGTCTCTAATCAACAATTGTTCAGTGCCAGGTATATTGTTGGCACTATATAAATAATAATAATTTAAAATTAATATGTCTTGCCATAGGACTTGCTGGATCAGACCATCTGCTTCATACTGAATTTTAAGAACCCATTTAATCTATTCTTTTTTTCTGTATATTTGATGAAGTATCATGTATTTTTTTCTGCAAACAAGTTTTAGAGAGGTTAATTGGTTTATTTGCTTTTTAAAATATACATTTTGAAATGTGGCTGTTTTGACCTGTTTGTTGTTAAAGGTCTATTCAAGTCATTTTGGGTGCAATCCACACCCATTAAAGCCATAGGTGCCAAGCCATTGAATTCACTGGAGTTAGGATTGAACCCTTTATCCACAATTTTATAGCTTATCAGCTTTGACGATTTTGAGCTTCTGAACTTCCTTGTCACCTTTGAAAGTTATTTGCTATCTAATATATATTATTTTCCTTGCTATATAAAAGCTTATCTCTGTATCTATGACTCAGTGGCAAGTTTTCTACAGAGTTAGTGCATTATCAAATATTTGTATTTCTTCATTTCTAGGTGGAAATGCTAGAACGGAAATATGGGGGCCGTCTCATAACTAGACATGCTGCTCGTACTATACAAACAGCTTTCCGCCAATATCAGATGAACAAAAACTTTGAGCGACTAAGAAGTTCTATGTCAGAAAATCGTATGTCAAGACGCATTGTACTATCCAATATGAGAATGCAGTTTTCCTTTGAAGGACCTGAGAAAGTCCATAGCTCCTACTTTGAGGGAAAGCAAGTTTCTCTTACAAATGATGGGTCAAAACTAGGAACCCTTGTCCAATCTGAATGTGGTGACCTCGGGGAATCGGCTACAGTGAAGTCACCAGCAGCATCCACTGATTTTGCTGATGCTATAACAGAACTGGAAGATGCTTTTTCAAGACAGGTCAAATCTCTTGCGGAATCAATTGATGATGCACTAAATTGCCGTAGCTTGCACTCTGATGAAGTCCAAACATCTGATCAAGGCAGAAGTCGTGAAATGGAAAGAGACACTTGTAGTCAAATTAAGCCAGCAATCCATAATGTGGATCATAGGAAACTTGATGAAATGACTGCGTCGTACAGTGATGTTACGTTGTATATCGATGAGGAAGAGCTGTCCCCGCCCCTTCCCCTTTCTCAGTCAGTAGATAGACCATCTAGTACAGAATCTGACTTGAGGCTTCGGACAGTGAACTCTTCTCAAGAGTACTGGTCTATGACCCACAAAGATGATAAGATAGACACTGACACAAGCTGCAGGAGTACCCCTTCGCTGGAATGTCAGGAGCAGAGGATGCGAATGGATCATCTGCCTTTGCTTACCATAGAACCACCTAGCGATAGTTCAGTGGACTTAAGCGATCGCTCAGAGAGAGGCTCGTTAAAGAGACAAAATGCATATGACCGGGGAATCACTAGTCAACAAGGAAGCCCAAAACATATCCCACATGGTATTCCTACCAAGATTATATCCCGAGAAGAGCAAGAGGCTAGACACAGGCCAAGGCCTATTGATAGTCATTTAGCTATTAATGGCACAGCAAACAGACAAAGCAAATCAGAGTCTGATTATTCTGATGGTGACAATGACAGCATCAATAGCACATCCAATTCTAATGACACAATAAATTGCAGTTCAGAGTCCTCTTCTAGAGATAGCCTAAGGGAGCAAACCTTGAGTAAACAAACATACCACAAAGAGACTCGTAATAGCTGGGATTCCCCTGCATTCAGTAATGATGTCATCAGGAAACGCCATTATAGGATTGGACTTAACCTTTTTAATAAGTAAGTACAATGCTTTTCTTTCCTCCCCTCCCCCACAGTGTTGCTTGGGTCTCTTGTTTGAAGAATTCTATAACTTGAAATGCTATGAGGAGTAGGCTTGTAATATTGTGATCTTGGCTTTTCAGCCAAAATATAAACCCCCTCTCTGCACTGGAGAAGTTTGAGGTAAGACAAAATCAGGGGGTGAAAACAGCCATGACACTAACCACCCTTTAACCACCCTTGATGGCCATTTATGCATGTTTCAGGGCTGCATAGGGCACCAATGCAGCCCTGCAACATGCATCAATAACCACCAAGGGTGGTTAGCGTCATGGCTGTTTTCACCCATAGTAGATAGGGGAAGGGCTGTTTAGATCATCTAGCTGTTCTACCTTTTCAGTGAATGATTGTTCTACGTGGTGTGTAAAACGCTGTCATGAATAAAGCTGACATCTTTATAGTTAGTCATCAATGCCAGGAAAATATTGCATATGCCATGGCTAAAGATTGAGGAGACAACAGGATGCAATAAAATCACTTGTTTCTAGAAAATATGGCTTCTTTATTCTGCCCTTATTTTGGTGGTGGTAGATATTATAGACCGCTTCCCTCCTGGCTTCTTCAAATACAAATATTATAAACTTGGTCCCATTTTAATTTTTTTTAAAATACCCTTACGTGAAAAAGAGCAGTTAATTTATTGAACACTGTTCTGAAGAAAGGGTTAATCCATGGTCACAATATTTCTGTCTTTACTATACAATACTTTTCCTTTCCGTGTAACACAAAATTACGTTGTCTTAACGCTGATAGGGAGATTTATTATTTTACATTATTATTATTATTATTTATTATTATAAACATTTATATAGCACCAGTCATGTGATCTGGTGCTGTACAGAACATAGAATTAGACATGGTCCCTGCCTGTGGCTTACAATCTAAAAGACAAAAAAAAGAGGGGGGGAGACAAGGAGAGGGGACAGTGGGAGAGACAGGGGAGAAGACAGACAAACATTCAAGCAGATGCGAAGTCTCAGGTGCGTGTGCTTGGCTTGGTTTACAGAGAGGTTGGTGGCAGCAGTCAGCAGAGGAGGGCCGGCAGTAAGAGTAAGGGGAAAGACTAACAGGCATTGGGAAAGGCAGCAAGGAAAAGGTGGGTTTTGAGGAGGGATTTGAAGGAGC
>QEPC01013356.1:605776-633968 GCA_003113815.1 Sphenodon punctatus
TGGGTGAGAATAAGGGGTAGGTTGGCTGGAGGAAGGCCTCTGGAGGCGGAAGAGGGAGAAGGAGGGGGGCCATGAGAAAGACGAGAAGGAGGGAGGAGATAGAGGGCGAGGAGGCAAGGGGGGTATGGGGAGGCATCGTAGGTGGTAGCATTATTTCTTCACTTGAGAGAACTTGAGGCTTTTAAAACAAATATTACAATAGATGGAAGAGGGCAAAAATAGTACCATTTAAAAACTCTGTATGTTACCATTATTTAGTAAGGGAGTCACAAGGCTGGAAGGGAGCTCAAGAGTCATCTAGTCGAGCCCCCTGCACTACTGCAGGACCTGCTGCCACACCCCAACCATCTGCACAGAGAAATCCCACCAACAGATGCAAGTAGCGACACTGATGCCTGAAATAACAGGAAATAGTTTTAGAAAAAGGGATCCAGATGTCCCAAACAGGTGAATCACACCCATGCTGCAGGGGAAGACGAAAAACACTCGGTCAACTGCCAATCTGCCCAGAGGGAAAATTCCTTCCAGACCCCATATATGGTGATCAGTTAGACCCTGATCATGCGTTCAGGCCCCACCAGCAAGGCACCTGATATATAATATAGTACCCAAGATTCAGAATACCCCGGCAGTACCATCTCCAGCTGCAGAAAACTCTGATGCTACAGGAAGAAATGGGTTGAACCTAATATGTATTGCTGAGTTACTGCTTAGTAGTAGAGGCCCTTTTTGCACAGGCTGCGGCGTGGGGTGTGTCAATGTGAGCCGCGGTGAGTGGGTGGAGTATGTAGACGGACGCATACCCACCTCCATCAGCAACTGCTGTTTTCGCCAGTTGTTCCGTGCGTGGGGGATGGGTGGAGGTGTGTGCATGTGTATGCGCGGGAGTGTGCACACACACACCCCCACCACAGGATTTACACGGGCAGCACCCACGCATGAACACCCAGATTTCTGCCCATGTAAAAAGAGCCAGCGAACTCTAACTTCAAGCCAGTGGTAGAAAGAATGGGGTGGTGCATTTATATTCTTCTTCTGCTCTCGTCAGTGCCATTGCCTTGCAGTTAGATCCCAGACAGTCTCTTTTTTGCCTAAATTTCCCCATCTGTAAAATGGGTGCAGTTACAATACCTGCTCATAGATATATTATGTGCTGAGATAATGTTCTTCAGAATTTTAAGGTAGATGGGGTTAGCAAAGCACCAAGTTTGCTCTTGTTTACAATGGACACCCAATTCTTTTAAATGGCTACATTTGTAGGAGCATTTGAAATTCTCTACAGTTGGAGGATTACTTTTGTGAGAATTTTGCAGCTTCTAAAGAACTACCTAGCTATTCACACATGCCATAGAAGTTCACACCTTCTCCCCCCCCCCCCCTTTTTCAGCAGACCGCACTGTAATTTGTTACATCAGCAGTTCACTGCTTCAGTGCGATAACATTCCAAATCATGTAAATCTTTGGCTACAGATCACAGTACCTAACATATGGATCACCCAAATTGACTAGGCTTTTTTGATGATCTTTGAGAGAAGTTAATGGCATGTTTACCAGAAACCTTTGACTCTCTGGCGTAATCTGAAGCAAAATATTTTTGCAGGCTTTTTGTGCCTGAAAAACAAGCTGGAAGGAGGTTGCAAGTGCAGAAGCTATTTAAATTTCCTATTCTTAGGATATCTTAAACGGTCAAAAGTAATGAGTGATTAAATTATGGGGGTGACCTTTTAAAGATTCTAAAGTTGTTCAGTATTTCTGTCTAGTCACTGAGCCCTGAGCCTTCTGTGGTTACTGGACTGCAGGCTCCACACAGATATGCACATATTCTCTCTCCTCTCCCCCCCTCCCCCCAATTTACCCACCCCCAGCCTCATTGGCTTGCAGAAAAAGGGAGGCATTTACCCAGGCTGTAGCCCCAAGTAACTGCTGCCATCATGAATTGTGAAATGCATGCCAGTCACAGGTGCGCATGAGACATGTGTTTGATAATGCAAATGAGGCGGATCATAGAAATGGAACCCAAAGACAGCATCATGCACAGAGGAGAACAGAGAATACTGTTATTCAAAAGACTGTTGTTCAAAGTGATTTTTGTTGCATTGCTAGGCTGGGCTTTCCTGAGCCGGGCCTGGCTGCAGTCTTAAAGACTGCAGTTCTGAGACAGTGGCAGTCCCTGCAGGTGAGGAAGGCTCGCTACATACTTGCCAAGCGGGCTCACTACAGGCTTCCCCAAGTAGGCAGCTAAGCTGAGAGCCAGAGAGCAGCCCAGCTCAAAGCTGGATATGTGCTGCAATTGTGGGGTTCCAGTTTGAGACCTTGGATATGGGGGGACATTTGGGGGGAAATGTTGAGTGCATAATAAACCCGAATACACAGCCCTAGTATTCATGTTTCTAATATTCAAGCCAGAATGGGCTTTTGGGGTTTATTTGTGTTTTATCAAAACCCAAATGCACAGCCCTACTTCAGATCCTCTGTTTATCACATAGTTGCCAATATATACAGGATTTTCCTACCCAGGTTAGATGGGTAGGACTGTCACCAAGGTAATGTCCAACTTCATATGGACCTTATGTAGCACCAGTGCTCATGTTTTTAGGCAGTAGGACTAGTTTGCTGCAGTAGGGAGTGTTGTCATGAATTGGATCCAAAGAAATCCCCTAAGCCTTAGCAGATTTTTTCATGCCATAATTTAGAATAAGAGCAGGAGCTTCTAGTTCTAGTTTTGGTTGTATTATAGATATTTCGGTGTGGGGTGTGTGTGGCATTAGGATACAGCTTAGCTTCTATCTTTAAAGTGAGTAGGATACTTTTCTTATATGAGTATTTTGGGATTCTCAGAAAATAGGTTGCACAATCCTGCATAAGAATTTTAACAATAAAACATGTAGTGTTGTGAACAGACTCTAAAGACTATTCTAAAGAGCAGTTTCTGTGCAGACAAAGATCCCTCTTTCTGATCAAGATATTTGCACGGATATCACTCAAAGGGGGCTTATGGTGTCTGAGCAGCCTTTAGGCATCTCGAATACCACAAATCTGCCAGGTAGTGGTATCTGCCTGGATAGCCATTTCAGCTCTACTCATCACCATGGATGTGGGCTGTGGCTTGCGTGATAGAGTCACATGCTTCACATGTATAAGGTCCCAAGTCCAGTCCCCGGCATCTTCAGTTCAGGATCTTGGGTAGCACACCTAGGTGAGGCCTCTGCCGGGGATGCTGGAGAGCCTGCTGCCTGGCAGGTTGTGACAATACTGGGCTAAGATAGACCACTGGTCTGACTCAGTTAGGCAGCTCCTTATATCCTTGAAAAATCACCAAGCTGTGTTTAATCTGTGTTTTATCTTGCCCGTAGCAGTGCATTCACACAGCTGCTAGTTCCCCATATTTCACTTTCCATTCTCTCTTCCTACTTCACTTTGGTATTTACCACAATGCAAAGGGATGGAGGAATGCCCGTGTGTTAAACTGTTGTATGTAAAGCGCTCCAAGTGCCATGGCAGGGGGGCACTATATAAAAATAAGGGACAATAAGGGAATCATGCATCATGAACTGAAGCTTATTCTAATTAATTCACACAACATGGTTGCTGCTTGGTGTGGGTAGATTGTTTTGGAGGATAAATTGTATTATTAATTTTTGTCAGCTGCCCTGAGCCTTTGGGGAAGGGCGGGGTAAAAATAAATAAATCAGATCCTTGCAATGGCTCCCTTTGCATTGAGTGGCGTTGAGGAAAACTGGGATTTTTGTACTGAGAGAACAAGGGACCTTGGATTTATATATATTTTTTTAATTTGGTATGTATTTATATCTTTTTTTTATTCTTTTTGTGAGCCACCTTGAGTTGCCTTTGGGTGAGAGAGGTAGGAGATAAATGGTAGAAATAAATAAATAAAATAATAAATTAAAAGACTCAGGAAGTGTTCAGGAATTTTATGCTGTGCATTTTTGCCACTGCCTACTCAAGTAGTGTGTTGTGTTACTGAATTGTGTTACAGAACCATTAGTTGTAAAGGTGTAACTAGATTCTATGCAGGGGCTGGCAAGGAGAGTGTTAACAATCACACCCTGAGTGGAGGAAAGACTACACAGCTGCATGTCCTAAATGCAGCGACTGTCAGAGAGGTACAATGGGCCAAGCTGTGATTAATTAGGAAATTCCCCCCCCCACACACACACACACTCTAGAATGAGCTTTGAAGAGCCAGAGCTAAATTGTAAGAGGAGGAGCCATACCTTTTATGCTGACTGGAGACACAGCTTTAGAATTCAGCTTTGCTTGCTAAAAGTTAACTTTTGCAGTTGAATTCACTTGGAAACCAGAGAGCAGCAAGCTTCTTCAGTGCTTGTTGAGAAACATCACAACTATCAGTTATGTATTTCCTTGTTTAGTTTAGTTTTCCTTGTTTAGTTTTAGATTAACTAGTCAGTCAGTCTTTACGGCCTTGAAGTATTGAATCCATACAAGTTTTTTTGGCATTGGTATAGTTTGGTAGTGATATATGATTGGGGTCTCATACCCACCAGACCAGCCTTATTGACACTGTAAAGTTTGCTACACTGATCAGTCAGTACGACATATTTTTAAATGTGTATATTCTGCATTGATGCAATGGATCACTGATATTTCTAAAAGCCCAAAGATGATAGGAGGAGTGATTTTAAAACAGCTCTGCAACTTGGATGAAAATCCAAGTTAGACCACAAAAAAGACCCACATTTAGCAGACACATTAATTCCAGACATTTGTAAAACTCGACTTAATTATGAATTTTATTTATTGTATTTTTATGTAAGATGGAAAGGTATAATAGACAAGATGGCTTCTTCACGTATTGGGAGCCAGACTACACCAAGGAAAATCCAACATGCAAACAGTGTTGAATATAATGATGCTGGTGTCATAACAAGTATCTTTCATAAGTCTCTGCAGGATTGAGAGCTTTATTTACACTAATAATGGCTGGTTTCATTTTCAGTAGGGAAGGACAAGATTTCATGTTATCTGTTATGACTTCTGTATTGTGTAGTTGTAATACATTTACAATGTATTGTCATATCAGATGCAGCCAAGCTACTGTTTATACTCTGCTCTCTCAATCACCTAAGTCTGTTTAGTTGTTTGTGAGAATTAATGAAATAAAATGAAAGGAGAACATATTGGCCTTGGCCACATCAAAAAAGCAAACTTGGGCCTTGTCCATAATTTGAATATAGAATTAAAATTATTTATTGATTTTGATTTTTAATGTATTAGAATGTATATGCAGCCCTTCCAAGACGCTCACCACAGCTTACAAGTCATAAAAACATTTAAAGCTAATTAAAATAAATAACCTCCCCCATAAAACTCACCCAATACCACCTCCCCATCCCTACCCCAAAACCACCCACCACCTCAACCCAGTTTAGGAAGCAAAATTTGTAAACATTGAACATTTCACACAATCTAAGGCCTGGAAGAAAAAGGAAGATTGAGATTTTTAAAAACTCTCTCAAATATTTTCAGGTACACTACTTGTAACAGTGTAGGTCACATAAAACTGTGTTTTCTTCTTGTAACAGTGACAGACTGTCAGGAGCAGCAAATGCACCTGGCCCCACCAGCCTCTAGTCTGGTTTTACAAACATTAACACAGTGGGTGAGGCTACACGAGTGGCAGCGGCTGGATCTCCGCGCAGCCACGTGATGGGTAATCGCTGCCACCACACAGCGGGGCGAGCATGGGGAACTGACCAGACAGTCGTGAGGAAGCTGGCTGAGCCAGCCCCTGTCAGAGATACCAGCAGAGCCGGGGAGGACCTGCCTCCCTAGGCCAGACCTAAAGTTCCCCCCTCTGGGTGTGACATGGCCACTGGCACCAGCACCTGTTGCTCACAGCCCTGCCGCAGAACTCACCACATGGCGGGCAGAAGAGGCCTGGCCACATTGGTTGCTTCACCCTGGCAGCCTTACCCCATGTAGAATTTTTCCAAGGACACATCAGGGAGCAGCCAGCTACTCGCCCTGGGGCAGGGGAATATCTGGCGGGCCCTGTGCACACGAGCCACTGCATCGCATGACTCATTTGCCCAGAGAGGAGTAAGGCTACCTAAGGTGTGATAGCCTCCCCTCCCTGTCTTATGTGACCTCACCCCATAAGTCTTGCATCTTGTGCTAAGACCTGCTGGTTATAGGGAGGGGCCTGCTATTTGAGGAAGAGTGCCCCACCCTCTAGTTATGTATCTGTGACGCTTGATTTTGAGTTGGTGGTTACTCTGGTGGCAGCTGTGGCCCAAACCAGGCTTGTTGGGGACAGACTGGTCCCCAACCTGTACCATGGGCTGCTCTCCTCTCCCCCACCTCCTTACAGATGCAGCCCCTGCCCTCCTGATTCCATGGCTACCCAGCTAGAGTATGATGACCATAGGCACCATCCTTCACCAATAACAGGCAGCTCTGGGGGCTTCTCATTGCTGTGACGATCCTGTCCAGCATTTGCATGATAACTATGGGGGCTGTCTGTAAAACATGTCCTGCAAGAGGGGGAAGGAGGGTTAGCAAGGTTGTGACAAAATATGACGTGGAGGAAAGGCTTATTGGTGACAATGTGAGGTTACAACCATGTGTTTGCTCCACTAGCACAATTTAGTATGTGGGTATTTAGGTAGGGTATAGGTGAATTTACATGCTCTCCTGTCTTGCCCTCTCTATATTGCCTTCTTCGATTATCTTGGAGACAAGGTGGTTTGAATAATATTTATTGGACCAACTACTGATTTTGAGTTGGTGGTTACTCTGGTGGCAGTTGTGGCCCAGATCAGGCTGGTTGGGGACGGACCAGTCTTGAACTTACCTGCACAATGGGCTGCTCTTCTTCCCTCTTCCCTCTTCCCCCCCCCCCCCCCCCNGATATCATTCAAACTCTGTCACTTGGGACCAACACAGCAACCACACAATCTCAGGATTCCATTTACCTTCATCTTCATCTTTGCCGGTTCTGTTCCATCTTCCTTCCCTGTTGCCCTCATATTCTGATTATTTCCTGTGCTTGTTAACTTTCTTTTGCTCCCAGACTCACCCTACTTTCTCTGTGCTTACCCTACATACTTTGTTCCCCTCTCTCTCTCTTTCACTCATACCTACACACACCAATATTCTTACAAGGGTACACAAAATAATGAAAACAGAGTAAAGAGGTAACCACTCGGAAGGCTGCATAGATTGTCACTCTGACCTGATTCTCAATTATCAAGGTACAGGAGTCCCTAAAGTTTGGGGCATGTAAAAGGGACTTAAGGCTCCAGATACAGACCAGAGACAACTATGGAAAATGAGAAGGATAATAAATAACTGTCGGGTATTTTTGGAAAGTATCAGAAGATTACTTGTTACTTATATTTCAATTATATTTCTATGTTTGAAAGCTAAAAGGATATTCCTTAAATATAATAAATGTATGCGGTTGTGGCGTGTGATTTGTGTGACATACGTTTTGGAGTGGGGTCTATAGTAATGCTGTGATGTGGGGGTAAAAAATGCCCCAAAAGTGTGACATAAGGTAACTTCAGACGTGACAGGCTGCCAGGCCCGCCACGCTGAATCGTGCTCCGGGATCCTTTTCGGATCCCAGTCAGGAATCATTCCAGCCGTTCTTTAGACGTGCCGGCCTGATTCTGCCTGGGGATTGGGGAGGGGGCAGGGATGCGCGACGTGCGCCCGCATAGCCCCGCCCTCTTGCGTTCCCCCGGCTTCCTGCCCTCCAGGAGATGGGCGTGCACAGCGGCCAATCCGGCCGCTGCGCCTGATCCCAGACCGTGGCCGGGGCCACGATCCGGCTGGGCTTGCAGGTAACAGACGTTACCTGCGGCCCAGTCCGGACCGTGACCGATCCCACCATGCTTGGAGCCCGATCCCACCACGCTTTCGGTTTGAAAGTGTGCTCAATGATTCCCGCCAGGTATTCACTGGGAAATCCCTTTAGACGTTATGATACGAATGGCCACCACAGGGGATTCACTGTGGGTGACCGTGGTATCGTAACATCTGAAATTACCCATACTTTATGAACACATCCATCACCACCCTTGGTAATGGCACCCATGGTCACCTCAATAATAATTTCAGTAACCCAAGACCATCAAGTAAGCATTTGCAAGGCTGCTTTAAAATGTTTGCTGACTGACAGTCTGTATATCCGGTTTTGTGCTAGGGAGATTTGAGCTTCTGACTTCAGAAATACATTCCTTAGGCCAGCATGCATGTCCAAGTCATGAGGAAATGCTTCTCGTATTGTCTAGTATCTTGCTTAGGGTACCAGACACTTGGGAAGCTGCTGATAGTAGTCCTCTTGGTTATATGGAGTTGTTGTGCACATTAATCACTTTAGGACCTTTAAATTCTTTCCATACCACACAATCTTATTATTTTACCACTATTGAAAAACCACTTGGCATCAGCAGTTCTGAACTGAGGTTACAAAGTATGGTCTGTGTGCTCACTCCCACTTTATTACAATTTGTGTTCTCTCTACTTTGTGGTTTTTGTTAGACATTTTAAAGGTCACTGTGTCCTATAATTGTGTTTGCAAAGGGTTATCGTTTCTTATGCTATGACAGAGGTGGGCAAAATTTCCAAGCCCGAAGTTTTCATGTTGCCAAGAGCCACAACATGCATTGTATTGATGGCTACTTTCCTCCGTCCTGAGGACTGGGCATTGCAATCCCCAGCTCCCCCATCGCATCAGAGCTCTGGCTCTGAAGCAGTCTGGTGGGTTCAGACAGCAGCAGTAGTGGCACAGGACATGCTTCCCCTGCTCCGATGGCCCATATGAGGCTCCGGTGGCTAAAATGGCCACTCTGCTTCTCTTGCTTCCGAGGAAGCCGCATGGACATGCCCTCAGGCAGCCACTTCTGACAAGAGTTGCAACAGGAGAGCTGCATGTGGCTCCCATGTCGCCATTTGCTCACTTCTGTACTACTTGAACCAGAAGCTAAAACACTATACTACTAGAAACACAAACTAAGCTTTTTATAAGAAAAAGTTCAAGATTTCCCAGTTCCCTTCTTTTACTTCTCATTTGCTTATCATGAGAAACATTTTCTCATTTTCTTAACTCACACTCTCACACCCCAATTTAACACATTGGTAGTCAAAGCTGTTAAACTGCTCTAAGATCATCTGCTTGTATTTGCATTTTAAGAATACCCTATAACAATGGTTCCCAAACGTTTTGGACCCGCAGACCATTACCAGCCCTCAAAATTTCTTGTTGACCACCGTTCATCTGCCAGAAATGGCCACAGTCTAGTACATGCTCATTGCAAACTGTCCATAGTCACATATGTACATTCCGGTTATTCCTAACTACCATCTCCAGCTGATGGCTCCAGTGCTGGTGAAGACTGAAGCTGGCTTTCCTGTACTCCTGGCTGATTCTGTGAACCAGATGTGGACCACTTAACATGGCCTTATGAACCACCAGTGATCCAGGGTGGTTCCACTATCCTGTAGCGTCCTGAATTGCGGTGTATTGCCTTATGCAATTCTTTCAGAACACACTCCTGGAATGCATGAGAATTCCAGTTTATCAGAGGATGCAGTGCTTGTGGTGGTGTTGGTTTACCTGGGAGCCTCAAAACACAGCCAGTGTATCTACTGGTAACTCACTTTTGTCATAGCCAACATGATGATTTTGCCATCTCTGAGCACCGCATTTATTTTGTTTGTTTGTTTGTTTATTTATTTATATAGATATATACCAAATTTGATCCCACTCTCTCCCGCCACAGGTGGCCCAGAGCGACTAACAACATATATAAATACAAAAACAATTCAGCTATAAAATCAATCAAACAAATAAAACAGACAAATAACACCCTAAGTCACCCTCCCTACCTAATCCCCCTCCCCCGGCTTCATTTTGCAGTTAATATCACCCCTTTTGCAGTCTCTTGTCTTGGTAGTCTTTTAAGACTTTATTTCTTTGAAATGCAATTTTGTAATTATATATAAGCATCTTGTCTCTATGGAAAGTTTTGTTTTTTTCCCAGTGTTTCCAAGTCTATAATTTTCTCCTCTTTAATTGGCAGCCATATTCTTGGAATGCCACCTTTCTCCCACTTTTCTGTTAAATGTGTATAGTGTCTCCCAGAGAGAAATGTGGATTGTATCCAAGTCAGATTTAGTTCAGGATTGGGTTCTGAAATTTAATTTGCTAACTTTGATCATTTTTTCACTATGTGCGCTTTTTGAGTTGTTGTTGTTGTTTAGCATTTAATTTATATAGCGCCAGCGATGTACCCGGCGCTTTACAGAGAGCTTGAGACTAGTGCTTTAGCTTTTATTATAGTCCGTCAAGCGGCCGCAATCCCAAATCCCCTCCGCATAGGACCCACTTGGTTTCCATACGGCATAATGCAATCCCTATGGAGATACGCACAGCATGGTTTTAGCCCCACCATTGTTTTGTTCTCGTGTATCAGCCACCCTTTGCTGTAATATCTGGCATGAAAAACTGAAAGGAAATTTTTATTTTTCTGGGTTATTTTTTTTAAAACCCACTTTTATGAATTTAAATATGAAAATGCATTGGAAGCAATTTTCCTTTGCAAACCCTTTTTTTAGTGGCAAATTTGACTTGACAGGTTACTTTTAACTTTGGCCATTTTTGGTTTCATGAGTTTTGTTTGCCCCTTTACCATTGTATCAAATATATGTTCGTTCTGCGAAGAACATATTAGATGCTATGGAAAAAGAAAATAAGAAAAACCTCTCCAGGGCTTTTTATCAGAGTGAACTAATGCACAGTATAAAAGGGACTTTGCTATTGTTTTTTCAACATCTGGGCTGCAGATTATTCTGCTCCAGACAGTTCCAAGAAAAATTAAAATCAAAGCACTGCATGTAGTTTGTCCCTTAGCATGCCGAGGACTGTGTAAGGAGAAAGAAATGTTGATGGTATGACTCTCATTGATTCTGAAAACATTTGGCCATCGGTCAAAACACTTTTGGAAGAGCCATGTGTTTTAAATCTGGCTTTTGTTTTAGGTTTGCTGTATTTTTCCCCTTGAGGATCTTTTTTCAGCAAAATGGGTTCCTCATTTACTGTACCTAGTGTTCTGCCCAAAGGATAACTGAAATGCGTAACCATGTGAGATTCAGCTGATAGTATATTTAAATGCTAATTTTAAGTATGGGGGTGGAGATTCCCTTTATTGCCATTAATAGGAAGTATAAATCTTACCAAATGTTGGAAATGAAATCTAGTCTTTAAAAGTCCGCAGTGGCCAGCATTAACTGCCTGCAAATGTCCGTTGGAACTATAAATGAATCATTACCTCACCCTCAGCCAATCAGATCCTTCTGCTTTTAAACATTCCAAGCACACATTTCCCTATAACTACTGCGTGCTAGGAATAGGCAATACTGTCTTTTAACAAAGCCTGGATGGATGTTCAGGATAAAATCTCTTATTTAAAAAATGACCATTATAAAAGGAGGCATTTGGTTGGTTGCCACAATTCTGATGCAGTGCATATCTGATGTAACTGTGCAGGTTAGAATTTATCAAACAATTCATTTCCCCCTTTGTACGTAGGATGATGAAATTTTAAAAGTGAACTGTAGGGACATCTGCTTTTGCAGGCCTATTAGAGGGCAGTTTTTTTCATGGGGGCCAGGGTGTGTGTAATCATCAGAAAGGTTATGGAAACTTTGGCATTAGGAAAAAGAAAAGGGTATCCATTACTCCTTTATCCTATTCCTTGACAAAGAGGTGTGTGCATATGCGTGCCTGCATCACCTCACAGCTCTATGGATTAGACTCAGAGTGTTTTCAAACATGACAGCACTGTTT
This sequence comes from Sphenodon punctatus, assembly GCA_003113815.1. Taxonomy (NCBI): domain Eukaryota; kingdom Metazoa; phylum Chordata; class Lepidosauria; order Sphenodontia; family Sphenodontidae; genus Sphenodon; species Sphenodon punctatus. Next base: position 617,613 of record QEPC01013356.1, read on the forward strand.
AACCCATTTTAGCCAGCTGTTGGCACAGTCTGGCTCCCAATTGTAATGGGGGCTAGCCTGAGCTGGGACTTGGGGAAATCCCAAAATCACAGCCCAGACTAGCCCCACCACGATCGGAACCCAGATGCCGGACCTGGAGTAAAGCGGGCTATCCTGTCTGATAGCCTCCTGTACTCAACACGGTCCGGAGCGGCATGGGAAGCCAGGCACCATGGCTGTTGTCATTGGCTGCCATGGCCGCCCATCAGCCAGGGGGGCACGCCACGTAGCGGCATGGGAAGCCAGGTGCCATGGCCGTTGTCACTGGCTGCCATGGCCGCCTGTCAGCCGGGGGTGGCATTCCACGTAGCATGGGGATGGGGGCGGATGGACACGCATCCATATATCTCCCTGGTACAGCTGCCGTCAGCTTTGTTCCGCAGCCGGGCTGAGTCCCGGCCAGAGTGAAAGCTCCCACCACCACCCAGAGAAGTCCAAGGCAGTGGTGGGAGCCATCACGAATGAAAACACACTCAGTATGTGGGAGGGTGGCTTGCGGGTATTAAGATAGGACATCCCTGGTTAGCAGCATATTTCCTTCAGTAGCCTCACATCAGTTTTACCTGCTCAGGGGATAAGCCTGCAAGGGCTTACAAGAGCACAGTGGAAACATCCTTTTATTAGCTAATGGTGACATTACACAAAGCAACAAAGACACTGGGTGTTTTTAGATAAGCACCTCCCCACCCATCATGCATGTTGCAGGGCTGCTTAGGGTGCCAGTGTGGCCCTGCAACATACATGATGAGTGGGGAGACGCTTGTCTAAAAACACCCCCAGAGATCCTGATAATGGAGAAGCATTTCTGATTCTCAAGGACACTGCCCACCCCCCACTTCAATCAAATTTCTGAAGATGGTGATGTCAGTAGTAAAACATGGAGAGGCAGCAGTCTATATTTCCAGACCACAGGGACCTCTGTCCTAGTTGCCACAGAGGAGTAGTTTGTGACTCCCCGCTGGAGAGGAGAGGCCCCATCTTGCTGAGAATTCAAAAGAATTCATTTGGTTGGTTGAGTATTGGTTAGTTGAGAATTCATTTGTATTCAAAGAATAACATAATTTGTAGGTTTTGGTTAAATTGCAAGATCCTGTTTGTAGAATTTGGGTTTCATGGTTGCAGAATTTGGATAGACAAATTCAGAACAGATAGGGCCCCCTGTTCATTCCCTTCTTCCCAGGCTTCTCGTGGTCTCCTCTGTAAGAATTTCTCAGTTCCTCTAAGACTCTTCTTATCCAAATGGCACAGGGCTTAGCTCTCTGAGCCTTTACTCTCTCCCTTAATCCGTCTCTCTTATGCTTTGCTCTGAACTAACAACTCTTCTTTATATTCACTCACTGCAGTGCTTAGCCAAGACAACAATGCCCAGATTGCACTTGTGGAACTACATGCCATTGTCCTTTAAGCAACCACCTTTTCTTAAAGGAACACATGCTTGCACCCTTACCAGGCTCACCTCATTGCAAACATATACTTACTTTTTCTCTTTGTTAAAGTAATATAGAGTAATATTACCAATACAGTTTATAAACCATTTGAATCCTGAAGCCAAGTCCACTTTACATTCCCTCCCACTGAAACCAGCAGGACAACACATAAATAAGGGTGTGCTGTTAAGAGCAGGACTCCTCCAGGGTGGTTAATTTTAAGTAATTCTGACAGAGTAACTGCCTCTCTCTGGTTCTGTTCATTAGGACTAGGAAGCAACTTGATCCTGTCTTTCCTACTATCCTCCTCGTACAGCTTGCTGGGCAGGAGGCAGGCAATTGCATCAGAGGATGGGAAAGAGAAGCTAGCAGACAGGGTGCAGCCACACGAGCTGGAGTGGGGCCGATCCCAGCACAGCCTGTGGCAGGCAAGCGCAGCCACTACACTGCGGGACCAGCACCGAGAGCAGGGCAGATGCCCACTTGCCTGCCCACTATCCCACCCCTGGCCATGACCTGGTCGTACGAGAATGGAGACAGCACCCGCTGCTCAAAGCCCTGCAGTGGACCTTGCGGCCGGGCACGACAGATGGGGACTGGTCCCACGAGAAATGGAATGCTACCGTATGTTGAGTAGTACCCTTAACCCACTTTGGGTAAGGCTGCTTAGCTGTCCACCTGTCCCACTGTAGGGTGAACATCTGGTGGCCATCGGGTACACAATTTTATTTATTTTTATTTTATTTTATAAATTTGTACCCCGCCCCTCCTGCGAACAGCCCGGGGCGGCTTCCAACAATAAAATAGCATACATAAAATCAATTTAAAACCATCATAACCATACAAAATCATTAAAACAGGGCTCAGGACCTTCATTTAAACAATGAATAAATAAGGTGGGGGGCTAAAAAAACCCAACCCCTTACCCCACCCTCCTCAAAGGCCTGGGCAAACAGCCAGGTTTTACAACTTCGCTGGAATGTCAACAGGCTGGGGGCCAGGCGAGCTTCCTCAAGAAGGGAGTTCAAAAGGCGCGGCACGGCCACCGAGAATGCCCTCTCCATTGTGGCCCTCCGCTTAACACGGGGGACCTCCAAGAAGGCACCCCCGGCAGACCAAAGGAGCCATTCTGGGGCGCGGAGGGCGAAGCGGTCCCTGAGGTATGAGGGGCCCAGACCGTGAAGGGCTTTATAGATCAACACCAAAACCTTGAACCTGGCTTGGCACACTATCGGCAACCAGTGCAGAGCTCGAAGCACAGGTGTAATATGCTCCCGACGGCCCGTCCCTGTCAGGAGACGAGCCGCCGCATTCTGCACTAGCTGCAACCTCCAAATCGGGAACAAGGGAAGCCTCACGTAGAGCGCGTTACAGTAGTCCAGCCTCGAGGTGACGAAAGCATGGATGAGGGAGGCCAGGTCCGGGGCGGAGACGAACGGATGCAGCCTACGTACCAGATACAACTGGCGGAAGGCAGCCTTAGCGACTGCCTCCACCTGCCGCTCCAGGCAGAGGTCTGCATCCAGAATCACCCCCAGACTCCAGACCTGCTGAGCTATAGGAGGGCGAACCCACCCACCCCCAACCAGGGGATCCACTACCTCCCTCGCTCTCCCCACCAGCATCACCTCCGTCTTATCGGGGTTGAGCTTCAGTCTGCTCTGCCACATCCATTCCGCCACGGCCTCCAAACATTGGGATAGCAACGCAATGCATTGCGTTGTGTGACAACAGTAACTCATATGGGGTAAGGCTGCCCAAACATTGTAGATGTACCTAGTATCACAAACCACACTGGGAGAAAAAAATCAGGAAGAGGGGTGCATGCTGGGAAGTGAGAAGACTAATGGAGGAAAACAAACGGTTGTTTGCCTCTGAACTGAATTGTTCAGTCATCTCCTCCAAAGTAGAACTCTCCCTCCACAGATCAGCCCTGCAGCTTTACAGAGGTAACTATCCCTGCTTTACTCTCATTTTAACCCCTCTGGTTGCATGAGCAAAAATGAGGATAAAGCAAGTTAGGTGGTGGTTATTAGTTGTCATTATTACCTTGGAGTCACTGCTTGTGTGAACAATTAAGGTGCATTTCCTAAACCCCCTCTTTGCTGTTTGACAAACAATGCTTACAGAACTCAGCCTGTGGCCACTCCTGAAATTTTCCAGTGCTCAAGGGGCTCAGCTGCAGCCTACTGCTTTTGTTTCTATTGAACTGATGGCTTGAAAATAAAAGGGAGGAAAGGTTTTATAATCTCCATTTCACACAACAATTTTCATAAAAGCCAGAACACTATGCAGTACAAGTCAGAATATGTAATATATAATTTACCCAGCACTTTGCCACTGGCAGGGTACTGTAAAGAAATAACTTGTTCACATGGAAAAGGATGCTGGAACCTTTTGATTAAATTCCATATTCTAAAAAACAGGCATCAAAACAATTGTGGCTTTTGTATCTTCCCAATATAATAAGAGAGAAAAGAAAAATTGTATGTTCTGCTCTCACACCCATATGTGCCAACCGGCATAGGAGCCCATTCAATGCGTGGGTAATGGGTAGAAATGGGTGGAGCGCAGGAACATGCACCCACCCATCCACCGCAGGCATAGTTCGTACAGGTGTCCCGTCCCCTCGGCACCCATTCACAATAGCAGAACTTGTTATACTAGGCCAGTCTTCTGTGCAACATCTACTTGCTGTTCAACATATATATGCAACCGCTGGGCGAGATCATGAGAGGAGTTGAACTTCGGTGTCATCAATATGCTGATTACAACGTACAGGTATATGGGTGTAGTATCAACCAATAACAAAACTACTACTACTATGCAGAAAATGTTCCCTGCTCAAATTATTTAAAGATATTTTGAATGATGAAAAAACTTTCACTCACAAATTGTTAAAAGTAACACCATTTACTATACAGTCAACAAGTCTGTTGTAGGTATCTCTCTATGGTTCTATAAATAACAAATAATTACTAGGAGATATAGAACCATATAGATATACCTACAAGTGTTACTTTTAACAATCTGTGACAAAGTAGTTTTTTCATCATTCAAAATATCTTTAAATAATTTGAGCAGGGAACATTTTCTGCATAGGGTGTGGTTGTTAGTTGTTTTTTTTTTAATCAATATGCTGATGACACCCAGCTGTATCTCATATTTTCGTCCGACCCAGGCCCGGCAGTCTCGGTGTTTACCCATTGCCTGGCTGTGGTGGGGGATTGGATGAGGGCAAGCTGTTTGAGGTTGAGTCCCAACAAGTCTGAGGTGATGCTGGTGGCTAAGAGCGAAGGAGTGGAGGCCCCCATCATTGATGAGGTGCATCCCTCCTTGGTTCCTCAGGTTCAAAGCCTTGGAGTTCTCAATTCATAGCTCCACCTCGACGGTCAGGTGGCAGCTGTGGCAAGGAGTGCGTTTGGTAAATTATATCTGGTCTGATGTCTTGGACCGATCTGGACTCCACCATCCATGCGTTCATCACCTTGAGACTGGATTACTGTAATGTGCTCTACGTGCACCCCATGGTGCTGACCCGGAAGCTGCAGCTGGTGCAGAATGCGAAGGCCTGTCTCCTTATGGGGACAGGTTGCCAGGAGCACATAACACCGATGCTCCAATCTGCACTGGCTGCATATAGTCTTCTGGGTCCGATTCAAGATGTTGGTTATAACCTTTTAAAGCCCTATATGGCTTGGGTCCTACCTACTTGCGAGACCGCCTCATCCCTCCTGTCCTCGATCAACCTCTACAGTTGGCTGGGGATGTCCACTTGGAGGTCCCGCAGGTTTTCCAGGTGACTACTTTTGAGCCGGCATTCTTGGTGGCCACGCCGATGAAACTCCCTCCCGGTGGAGATATGCCTCTCTCCAGATGTCCCCTCCTTCCATAGACATTGTAAGACCTGGGTTTTTTGCCAGGCATTTGGTATGGGGGGGACAGGTAGGGGGTGAGATTTTTTTAATATGAAGGCTTTTTGCCCAAACCTCTATTATTGGGAATTTTTATGAATTATGTTTTATAGGGGGGTTTTATATTCTATTTTTTGTGTTTTTATATGTTGTACACCACCCTGGGTTGCCATTAAGCTGGAGGGGTCGGTATAAAAATAATAAATAAATAAATCTACCTGAGGAAGGAGCAGATAGGAAGGAATCTGTTCCCAAAGCTATGGAGCTGTTTTGTAGCAGCTACTTGAGAGCCCTTTACAGGCCTTTTGTGTGGTTTCCTCCTGCAGTCAACGGATGGGAGCATCTATGACCCTTTTCAAATGGGTCACGATGGGGGGGTATGGGTGTGCACCCGCGGTGGGTGAAGGTGGGTGTGCAGCCGTTTCCAAAGGTGCACACCCATCTCCACCCATTTCCATGCACGGAGCAACCAGCATAGGAGCCCGTTGTTCCGTGTGTGGGCGATGGGTGGAAATGAGTGGAACGCGGGAACACGCCACCTACCCACCGCGGGTGCCATTCCTACGAACACCCACCCACTGCGGGTGGCGGCTGTGTGGGTGCGCCCCCCCATCTCACACGTGTGCAGTGGGGGGGGGGGTGCCTATGTGAAAAGGGCCTTTGAATCAGTGGAATCTTTGCCCATGCACCACTCACGTTTTCTGTCCCTGTCTTAAGGGGCTTTCTGAAGCTGTAGAGCAGGAGTAAAAAATTCTGGCCCATGGGCCAAATCTGGCTTGTGGGTGTTTTTTTTAAAATTATTATTTATTTAGTCCCTTTCCAATCTGGCATCATGGATTCAGTTCCTACTATCAGGCACTTCAGAGTGATCTCAGGGGAAATGAGCAGAGGAGAGGTTTGGCACTTAAGGGCAGGAGGTAGATTCATGGCATAGATCCATTGATTTGGTTACTCCTGTTCTTTCTCCTTTCCTGAGCACACTCCTTAAGCACCCCACCCCCCCAACTCCTATGCAGCCATGAAGCTTGTATTAATTTTTAAAGTGGCCATCAGGAGGGGAAAGGTTCCCCATCTCTGTTATAGAAAAAGGAACTTTTCTGGTTGGAGGCGATGCCTTTGAAAATTGAAATGCTCAGTCTATTCCAATATGAAATGACTCTTCAATACCAGAAAGATGCAACAAAACCAGGGAAAAAATTCAAGGCTTCAAACTGATTTAAGGAACTGGAGAGAATGACTTATGAAGAAAGATTAAAAGAAATAAGTTTCTGTTGCTTGGTTAAACTGCATCTGTAAGAGGGCACATGTTTGTCTAAAAATATTTGAAGGTTGCAGACATCAAAGAAGGAGATGAATTCATCAATAGGTTATGAGAGGGAATGAACAAGAGTAATGGGATGAAATAAACAGGAAATTATTTAGACTGAAAATAGTCAAAAATGTCCTGATAGGGAGATTCATTGGCATGTGGAATAGTCTCCCAAGGGGCAAAGTGGTGAGAGCCCTTTCATTTGAGATGCCTAAAAGTGTCCTGGGGAAAGTATGAAAAATGTATTTGAGGGAACAATTCTTTACTGGCAGAAAAGGGCTAGAAGACCAAATAGATGGCTTATGTTTCTAACTTCTTTGATTCTAAGTAATACTGAGACCCACAATTTTATGAAAATCAATACATTTTCCTGTCCTTTAGCTTTCTGAATGTGACATTTTACTTTACATTCTAAATTAATCCTATAATTGACATGGTACAAAACCCAATTTTCTGATAATGTTGTGCCTGATTATTCCCTCTACTCGTGTTAGTGGAGGTAGCTAAGATTGGCATGTAAGGACATCTGGTGATGCATGCTGAGAAAGAAAGAGAATCTCCATGATGGGATTTCTTCCTTCCAGTACTCCTATAAAAGCCTTCCACAGTTATATCATTAGAGGCCAATCCAAGATCCACTCATGCACACTGTACATGCATGGTATGTGCATTACGCATGTTGGGTGCACACACTGCTCATACTTGCATGTGCACCAAGTGTGCATGGTTAACACACCCAGTGCATAGACCTTGGATTGGCCCCATTGTCTGCACCTTGGCAAGCCGAGAGCGGATAGGGTGGGATTACTGTTTTTCCTAGTATCCCTCCATGTTATCCCAAGCTTCAGAGATTGGACATTCTTAAATTAATGCTGATAATGTTTATATCTTTGTCTTTTATATATTGAGGGCTTGAGGCAGTAGCAAGAGGGTAAAAGGAAAAGACCCCTGCCTACTGCAAGTAATTAATAACTGACAGGATTTCTAATGATCCTCCGCATCTCTGTAGGTTAGAAAAGTTGCATCCTTTATCCAATTCAGAAATTCTGTTGAACAATCCCTTATTTTGTCCCCGACATAAATAGCCAATGACATGAGTTTCAGCTTGCTGAGTTTCTTGGGCTTTATGTGGATTTTTCCTAAGCAGTGAACTGTATCTCCTTCAGTTACCAGCAAAAATAGGTTTACATTTATTTCTTCCCCCACCCCGTTTATTAAACTGTTCCTGAGCATTAGGAATACATAGGTCTGACAGTAGTGTCGACCTGACCGCTCTTGTGACTTCACCCCCTGCTTGCTTTGCTGTGTTGTGGAAAGAACTCTGCCAGAATTTTCTTTGTCTCTTATTTTTGTAGCAGTTTAAGTATTTTTCCCTTCTTTCCCAGAAGGTTTACAATAAGCTAAGTGATTTCTTTCAAATAGCTATAACGCTTCAGCAGAAGGAATCACAATACAAAGGAATAAAAGAAGTAAAACTATGAAAGCAAAATGTAGCTGCCTAGCAAAGTGAGGTGAGTGCCAAATCAGCCTAATTCTTGCCAGCTTGATTACTTAAAAAGCATTTTGATTTCAAGTCTCTGACTGAGGGATAGCTCAAATGCTTTGCATCTTAAAAAAAAGAAGTCTTCCCTGAAACCAGGTTTTCACTTTCTTTTGAAATTGTAGTAGATGTCTCCACCTTAGTTGTAATTAGGAACCTATACTTAGTTGTACAAATACTCAAAATGGGACTGCTATCATTGGTGAAGTCCATTGAGACTTTGTAGAATTTGTCATCTTCAGGGTCCTTGTGAATAACTGTTTTGTGTAATAACTGTGGCCTCCAAACTGTAGTCACATTTGATGCCTTCATTTGCTTGCCCTGCTCTAAAAAGAACTTCTGTTCATGAATTCCCAGGCAGCTGATGATAACCAAGGTCAGTTACTAACTACACTTGGTGGGAGGCAATATCTGGAGCAGGTTGTGAGCCAGTGTAAATCCACACAGCTATATCGAGCTTAAAACAAGTAGTTAGTACTTCAGTCTGACCAGGATGCTGGTGACTTCCCAAACACACTGTGCCCAGCCAACCCTGAATGATACTCTTCGCAAACTGACACAGTAAAAAAGACAAATAGTATAGTATTTGGCGCTCAGAGATACAACAGCAGAACACTTACAAAGGTGTTTTCACTTTTGTCCAGTGCAACAAAAAAGAGACCTTTTCCTTTTGAAAAACATGTGCTTGGTGACACAGGTAACTTCTTTCAGGAATACTCCAGAGTAAAACAGAACATGAAATGTGTCTGTTCACAGGAGCAAAGTACAAAAACGATTTCATTTTTCAGAATAGGCTAGGTCTACGTTAGACTAGCCATCTGGATTTATTGCTAAAAGATTTCCTGGATAAGCATAGGTACGTAGGAGAGAAGGAGATGCTTGCTGTGGCCATCATACATGGAGGGGTTGAGGAGGACAATGGTTAGAAATTATAACTTCCTTTCAATAGTAGTATTCTCTTCAAAATTTCCCTTAAGATCTTTGATGGGGAAATTGGTTGGAACATTGGAGAGCACAAAGATCCTTGTGTTGCATACCCTCATCTCTGCTTCCTTACCCTGAGCGCACACTGTCAGTGCTTGGGGTAGTTAAGAACTGGATCTAGGGGTCAGATATAAACTAATTGCGGGCTGCATTTGGCCCCCAGGTCTGAGGTTGCCCACCTCTGGTAATCTGTTGAAAATATATTAATTTAAGACATGCTTTTAGTTTTCTAATTATATGAATTTAAAAGCACTACTTAGGAGACAGTAACAATAACAAGTGTGTAGCCTCCCCATCTCCCACTGTGACTAACCTAACGGTGTCTCACAAGATACCTGTGTGTTCATACATAGTCTTGTGAATTTATCCCTTGTTCAGTGCTGCTTTCCAGACCATTGTGATTTATTTTAAATTTGTGTCACACTCTATCTTGAAAGCTAAGGGTGGGTAACAGCAAAAAAACAAACATACATATAAAATAGGAAGGAAGATAGAAAAAAAATATGCAAATCCCCCTAAAGAAACCTAACCCTTCACAAAACTGTAACCCTGTCTCACAAATACCTGGCCAATAAAAAAGTCTTACAATGCCTCCGGAAGATGCTGAGGCCTGGGCTTTAATATACAATGTAAATTCAAAGAGCCACACAGATTTGCTTACATTGGACATGAAAGATTTACTATTCTCAGGTGTGCTGGTGAATTTGTCCATTTGAGATCAGTATTAATTGTGTATCCCTTAGTCTTTCATATGAGATCTGAAACAAAAACAGAATAATCTCTGACTGATTTGAAACAAAAAAAAATAGAACAATTGACTGTGCTGTAAACACTGCAGTTGCTGTCATTTGGGTAAAATGGGACAGCTGAGTACTGGGAGGCTGTATATGGGGGGGAAACAAGGGTGCAACCAGATGAACTGCACTGGCCTGTCGATCCATGCACCGTCCTGTGGCAGGCAATTGGCCATTCCATGCTGTGGGGCCAATGCAGTGAACCAGTCACGCAAGCAGGGAGAAGGCCGGTGGCCGGGACAATTGTGCAGCTGCCACCATGGCTGGAGGCTCTAAACCCTGCAGTGTAGGATTGGGCCCACTGCCCGTATGCAACTGTGGGGGCGGAGGGGGAGGGAGGAGAAACTCCCTACCACCACCACCGAACAGCTGATGGGGAAGGGGAACCCAGGAAAAGCACACCCCTCTTCCCAGACTCCTTGCCCTCATCAACTGTCAGTCCAGGGGAGAGGGGAACCTGGGCAGAGTGCAGGCTCCTCCCCCCGGTCAACCCAACTGACAGCTGATGGGGGGAGCTCAGAGGAGTTGTGCATGCATTCCTCTCCCCACCCTGGCAAACAACAGATCACGGGAGGAGGGCCCAGAGAAGTGGGTGCGGGCGCTCTTCTGGCTCCTCTTCCCTCGATCAACTGTTTGTTGGGGTGAGGAGAGGGGCGAGCACATGTGGTTTCTCTGGACTCTTCTCCCCACATCAGCCCAGCTGGATCAGACTCCTGCCCCGCTGTGATTATTATTATTATTATTATTATTATTATTATTAAACATTTATAAAGCGCCAGTAACAACCTGGCGCTGTACAGAACATACAATCAGCTGCGGTCCCTACCTGTGGCTTACAATCTAAAAGACAAGGAGGGGGAGACAAGGAGAGGGGACAGCGGGAGAGACATGGGAGAAGACAAACAAACATTCAGGCGGATGCGAAGTCTCAGGTGCGTGTACTTGACTTGGTTACAAGGTGGTCGGTAGCAGCAGTCAGCAGAGGAGGGCTGACAGTAAGAGCAAGGGGAAAGACTAGAGGGCATTGGGAAAGGCAGCATGGAAAAGGTGGGTCTTGAGGAGGGATTTGAAGGAGCGGAGGGAGGAGGCAAGGCGGATGTCGGCAGGGAGGGAGTTCCAGGCATGCGGGGCAGCGAGGGAGAAGGGACGAAGGCGGTTGGGCGAGCAGGAGAAACGAGGGAGAGCGAGGGAGGGGACAGAGGAAGAGCGGAGAGCGCGCGCAGGAGTGCGTAGGGCGATTAGGTCCGAGAGGTAAGGGGGAGCTTGGTCATGGAGCGATTTGAACGTGAAAACCAGGAGTTTGAACAGGATACGTTCAGGAAGGGGGAGCCAGTGAAGGGAGAGGAGGAGAGGCGTTACATGGTCGAAGCGACGGGCAGAGTGAATGATCTTGGCGGCAGAGTTTTGGATCGCAACAAGGGGGGACAGGTGGGAGCGAGGGAGGCCAGCAAGGAGGAGGTTGCAGTAGTCGAGGCGAGAGATAACCATGGCATGAACAAGGATTTTGGCCGAGGAGATAGATAGAAAGGGGCGTATGCGGGCAATGTTGAGGAGAGCGAATCGGCAGGATTTGGCCACAGAGTCAATGTAAGGTTTAAAGGAGAGGTGCGTGTCAAAAATGAAGCCCAAGCTGCGGGCACGGAGAACAGGACGGATGGTGACCCCATCAATGCAGACGGTCAGGTCAGAGGGAGAGGAGGGGGACGGAGGAAAAATGAGGAGTTCAGTTTTGGCCATGTTCAGTTTGAGTTGGCGTCGGGACATCCAGGCGGAAATATCAGTGCTTGTGACTGCAAGCACCAAGCACTAGCATCCGTCACTCACAGCGCCAGGGTTGCCCCAAGTATGGCGGGGCAAGTGCCCCCAGCTTATCCAAAAGGGGTAAGGCTGCTCTACGACACGTCTTTGGGATTTCTCAGAGGACGCATCGCGGAGCAAGCAGATGTTCATCTCACTCCTGGGTGAAGCGAATGTCTGGTGCCCCCTGGACACGCAAGCCACTGCATCCCATGGCTCATTTGTCCAGGGAGGAACAAGCCTCCCTGGGTGTCTCATGTGGCTGCACCCAAGGTTGATGGATGCGGTTTGTGTACAGGGAGACAAGACAGATGTCACTGGGAGAAGTGTGTGTATCATACAGACTAGTAGCGCTATAGAAATGACTAGTAGGTTTTTATTGTTTGATATCCCGATCATTTGGGAGAAAACAAACATAGTATTTAACTCCCCTCCATTAAGTCTATTCTTCATTGAGTTAAAAGCTGTCTTCCTCATTCCATTATTTCAGGAAATAAAACTTACATGTGTTGTGGTGGTTTAAAATTATTTTTTTTTAAAAATGGATGCAAACAGTTCCTAGAAGCAATGCTAAGGGTGTAACATTACGAAGTGTTTGATTTAATGTTGGTCAGGCATATATGTACAATAGTCTTCAATTACATGGTCATGTAGTATTTTTGTGTTCTACTGCTTTGGCTGTTCAGAATGGATGGTGTTCGAGGATTTCATCTGGGTTGTGGAACAAATGTCGCCTCTCTCTGATCTGCCAGTCCAGCAATTTTCACAAGCACTACATTGATCTCAAATATTTTATAACAAAACTGTTTATTTTACAGAATAATTTAGACTGCTTGAGTCACTGGGTGATTTCAGACGTTACGCGGTCCCGATTCACAACAGTGGATTCCCGGCGGGGGTGAACCGAACAACCACCCCCCCGTGGTCAAAAAAAGCCCCGAACAGACGTGACAGGACCGGGACCACGGCAGGGAATCGGGCCGGCAGATCACGGGCCGGGGCAGCGTAACAGACATGATGCCGATTCCCGGCCATGGTCAAAACACCCAGAAGGCACTGGGTCAGCCTGTCCCAACTGCTGCTGCTGTCCCTCCACCGCCTCCAGGTGCAGCACAACCACCTCCTCCCCCACCTGCAACTCTACCGCCGCCTCCTCCACCATCTCCTCCTCCCTTGCTCTCTCGTCCTCCGCTCGCCTCTCCCTTCCGCCTCACTCCATCCCACCCTGTCCCCCTGCTGCTGTGTGCCCTTTAAATCTCCCTCCGCTGCCTGTGTTGTTGCTCGTTGCCTGGCAGCGACGCTGCATGTTTTGTCCCCGGCTGGAAATAATTTCCTTTGATTCCAGCCGGTGGTTGCCGGCCAGACGTTACTTTTTGTTGGTTCCCGTCGGGAATCTGTTTGACCACGCTTTCGGAGATGGTCCGGCAGGGAGTGCCAGAAGCGTGGTTGATTTTGACCCCCTGTGGGTATTGACTGTGGTGAACATCTGGCGGCCGCTTAACAGACGTTCAGGGCGCTTTGGCCCCGTCGCGGGATTGACCGTGGTTCACTATGGTTGAGCGTGATCTCGTAATGTCTGAAAATACCCACTGTTGATATTTCAGAAAAACATTAAGAAAGGACAAAACACTTCTGGTCTCAAGTAGTTAAACGGATTTGTTGATCAATTTTGAAGGCCTTTTATCCAGACTTTTTAAAGCTCATTTCACCAAAGTGATTTCATGTTCATAGACACATGCACACACACACAGACCATGAAATCTGCTTCTGTAGTTGATGGACTAGCATTTCAGGGGATGTAAATCAGCATGAATTTACAGAGCCAGCTCTAGGCGCTCCATGGCCTTGACACCTCAGCTTCTACAAGATGGGATATAATCCACAAACCTCTTATTCCATATTAGCCCCATTGACGCGGGTCTTCAGTGGGGGCTATTCCAGAGTAAGTGGATTGTGGCTCATGGCCTAGGAGCATAATTTTAAGCTGTACCTCTATATAATCCTTTTTATACTTCTCTCTTTCTGTACGTTATCGTCCATGGTTAGTGCTAGTTACAACATACAATTCCTGTTATGTTGTTTTGAGCAAAAAGGAATGAGTAGTAAATTGTTCTTCAGTATGTAGTAGTAAATTGTAGTAAATTTTATTACTTATTTCACTTATTTTTATCCTGCCCCTCCTCTCTCCAGTAGCTCGGAGCAGCTCACAAAATAAACCATACAATAAAATCTAAAAATACTCAATTAAAACATTATTATTATTATTATTATTATTATTATTACAATTATTATTACAACGATGTACCTGGCGCGTTACAGAGAATAAGATAGACATGGTCCCTGCCTGAGAGCTTACAATCTAAAAGACAGTGGGAGGGGAGACAGGGAAGGGGGAACAGAGGGAGAGACAAGGGATGCAACAAATTCAATCATGAGGATGCGAGAACTCGGGTACGTGTTCTTGGCTTGGTTACAGTACAGTGGGAGTTTGCAGATAACAGGTGGGGATGATTAGCAGGAGTTAGGAAGGACAGAGCGGAAGAGGTGGGTTTTGAGGAGGGACTTGAAGGTACGAAGGGAGGGGGCAAGGCGGATGTGGGTAGTGAGGGAGTTCCAGGCATGCGGGGCAGCGAGGGAGAAGAGATGAAGGATGACAACGTAAATGGATGACAGACTGTCCTACTCTTTGAGTGAATTTTTGTTTCTCTACCAGCAATGGCTAGAATGGGAGGATAGGGATGGGTGAACAGAACGCTATTCGAATGTTCTGTCGTTCAGTTCGAAACCCAAGTTCGGGTTCAGTGGTTAGGTTCAGCCAAGTTCGATTTGGCCGAACATTCAAAAATAGCGAAATCGAATCCAAAACCGAAACCTAATTTTTCGGCCCTGGAAAGACGTTTTTCCTGCCTCCAAGCACAACCAAACTGTTCGGTCGTTCGAGAGTTCGGTTCGGACGTTTGGTTCAGCCGTCCGAACAGACCGAGTTCGGTCCGAACTCCGAACATCCAAACCACGTTCGCCCATCCCTATGGAAAGATCATGTTCGCTGGATGCAGAAGCTCAGTTTGCGTGTATGAAAAACTTCCCATTGCTAATTCTCAGTGTGATGTTATGAAACAAGAATAGGAGTTCAGAGAGAGAAACAGTGTTGAAATGTTCAAGAATATATGAGCATACCACATACTCTTCCACAGGAGAAAAAATATTTTTGTGGGAGTAGGGTTTGGATTATTTTACAAGTTTGTCTTTAGGAGTTGACTACATAAACTATTTCTTCTGCTTTGAATGAAAAGAGTTGCCAACCTTGATTTAAGAGATGATGAGACAGCAGTTTTTGAGAATATACCATAGTATTGGATGAAATATTTATCTGATCTAAAACTTGATCAGCCATCAAATGTATATCCACTAATGCAGCAAAGTATCAGAACTGAATGCTATGTTGTTTGGTAATGTTATTTTCAATAAAGCTCTTGAGGAAAAGGTTATGATTGTATGATCATTCTAGTATAAAAATAGCAGGGTCACCTTGTTCTTCAAAATTGATTTCACTAACATTAAGAAATGCAATATCCGTCAGCTTATCTAGAGACCTTGCAAACCATTCACTTTTACAGGGGGATGTTGTGTTGAAATTCCTTAGAAAATAGAGAAGATGATGAAACTACTGGACTTGTTAAACCGTTCCATTACAAATTGTGGAAATCTGCTGCATAGCAGCACTGGAAAGTGTGACATACCGCATGTGCAAGTGAACAGGCTATTGTTTTTGCAATTTCAAATTTAAGCAAAACATAAGGCAATATAAATTTACCAAAACAGAAAACTTTACAGTTTAAAAAACCATTAAATGCACAAGTTTTTTTTAAAAAAACTTTCCTCTTCAGAAACGTAACAAAATCATTTTGACTGTAGCTTAAACTCCAAAAAACATACAAAGTAATTACAATTACAGTTCAAAAAACATTGAACTCCATATATTGCAACAAGACATAAATGCCAAAAACCATGTAAATTTCAGAATTTTCTAGGAATATTTCATATTTTATCCTCATCAGTATAAATGTGTACCTAATCCTTACCATACATACTTACTCTTATTCATTTTTATCAATAACTAAAGTTCCACATTTTTTCATTATTAAACTTTAATTTATCATAATTCGATGACAAACAATTTTTTCAGAGTGCATTAACTCTGTCCTTTACATATATAGAAATTGTATACACTTTATACAATAAACTGTTAAGTGTCAGTGCAGAGAACTTTATACAATTTGTTGTATAGAATGAAGTTCTTCAGAAACAGAGTTAATGCACTCTGAAAAAATTGTTTGTCATCGAATTATGATAAATTAAAGTTTAATAATGAAAAAATGTGAGTTTAGTTATTGATAAAAATAAATAAGAGTAAGTATGTATGGTAAGGAATTAGGTACACGTTTATGTTGAGGATAAAATATGAAATATTCCTAGAAAATTCTGAAATAATTTCCATGGTTTTTGTTGTATGTCTTGTTGCAATGTATGGAGTCTCTCTCTCACTCTCACA
>QEPC01013356.1:638160-648632 GCA_003113815.1 Sphenodon punctatus
GGTTCCATCAAAGAAAATATTTCCACAGGTTGAGGTCGCAAATTCTGTTTGGCCCAATGCAGAGGCCATAAGGAAATAGCTTGATACCTGACAAGGGCTGGAATAGTTAAGGAAATACATGGAATTATAAGTGGAAAGTAGTTGTCAGGGTACCATGGTCACAGTATGATATGAAATGAGTTGGGGAGGATGGATTGGGAATTAGTATTGGTAGTAGGACTTGGAGAATGTTTTAGCTGTTCAACTACCAATTGGGGATGTATCTGTAGAATGGTAATACCTGCTGAATAGTAATTGTATAAATATCGATCAAGAGTATGGTAATATATTAAGTAAGAGATAAGAACCCTGATAAGTAGTGCTGGAACTATGTATAAGTATGTGTATGACGGAGGCTATGGCAATATGGAAAAGAGGTTATGGGGGACCCGATAAATGATAATTGAAAATTGTGTATGTTGTTTACAGCCAACTGTGTATTGGTTGTTGTATACAGTTTTAATTGTATATGTATTTTTTGCCATGGCGGAAGCCAGTGCCTGATAAATAAATGGAATGGAATGGCATGCTCCAAGCCTGTGAAGCGTGGGGGTTCAGCTCATCCAGGGGGTAGAGATATTGATGATTCAAAATCGTCAGGATGCTGTGCATTTTGACCACAACCAATTAACTTTTAAACAGTCATATCCTTTTATTTTCTGGATGAATCGTTTTACAACTTTGGACATATGATGGTCCGCACAAATATTAGCCATGGATACATTTTCAGAAATGTAGCTCATGTGGTTACCTAAAATCAGGGCTTCAACAGTCCCCTGTTTATAATGAAGAGTAGTGCATTTAATTTTCATAGATTTATAACGAGAATATTTACATTATAAGCATGTTACATTGAAAGAAAATAGCTGTATGAACTTCCTTCTGGAATCTGAAATTGTACAAAGCTAGCTTCATAGAAAAGGGGTTTAAATTATACATCGGTAAGCTACATATCAATAAACAGTCGCAGAGGGGTCATGCATTTGGGAGTCTTAAATGGGTGTAATTTAGATGCTGAGGACGTGACAGAAGCTGCAGATTAAAATACCCCCAAATTAATTTACACCTTGGTATTATCTTTGTTTTCAGTTGCACTTCCCTTTCCTTCTGAGTTGTACCCTGTTATAATCCTCAACTGTGCCTTAAAGCAATTTGAGAGACTTCCCACAGGATCCTCAAGCTACTCCACTGGCAATATCCCTGTTCAGTGGTGCTAGCACTGTCACAAGAGATTGAGGATTGCATTGTTTGGTTTCATTTTTTAAAATCATGATGTTTTCAAAAAGGGGTACACAACATTTCATTGACTCTTCAGTTTAGCATCTGATGCTTATGGTTACTGTTGAATTGTTTATGGTCTGATCAGCTGCACACCTTACATTTTGTAGGTGTTCCTGGATCAACCTAGGGTATTTCCACATGTTGTCCAACCGTAGCATGTGTGGATTCCTCTAGCTGGAAATTCACAGATGATGCCAAATGTGGGTATACGCTCAGGTCTGCTGCCCTTCAGATGATGGCAGCACCCCCACCTAGAAATGTGACCAGCAGATCAGGACAACCACGGTTGAGTTCAGACTAGGATCCCTGCTTCCTGCATGAATGCTGGTCAAAGGAAAACCGGGAATCCTCATCTGGGCTTCCCTTTCACTGGTCAATTTCACCAAACCTCTAAGCAAAACAAGTGGGTAGAATTAAGGTGTGATAACATCCCTAGTTTCAAGTAGGTCAGCACTTAGGGAAATACAATTGTAGAGAAAGTTAGTGCCTCTTCACCATATACTTGTTTCAAATCCAGTGTACAATTAATAGCAAAATAACCTTGTTGGTTCCAAAGTTATTACTTCTTGTATCCAAATGCTGCAAAAGTCAGATTTCTATTCTTCCTATTCTGTTATAGCCTGCAAATGTATATAGTGGGTGGTTGTGGTTTTGGGGGTTTTTTTTGTTTTTTTTTTTGGGGGGGTGGGGGAGAACAAAACATAAAAAGCACACAGAAATGAAATAAGTGGGTTTGCATTTCTGTTTCTTCCTAGAAAACCTGAGAAAGGAATCCAGTACCTGATTGAGAGGGGTTTCGTGCCAGACACTCCCGTAGGTGTGGCCCATTTTCTCCTGCAGAGAAAAGGACTCAGCAGACAGATGATTGGAGAGTTTCTAGGCAATCGACAAAAGCAGTTCAACCGAGATGTATTAGAGTGAGTACCACATGCAAGGATAGCATGAAGCACTTAGGCATTCGAATGTGCCCTGTGGGGCACTTAAAGGAGCTGATGTTCACTAAGTATTTTGTGCCTAGAATAAAAGTGTTTTCAAGGGGGTAAACCACCAGGCTGAAAGAAATAACAAAGGAAAACATACACAATATAATATTTATTTTACTTCCCAGCAACACTAATATTTCTCAACAAAATTGATCCAGCAGGATGCTTATAAGAATTTATATACTCTACGGTAAGCCACGTTTACTCAAAATTTATGTTGTAATTTCATTGGGGAGGAGAATATCTATTAATTTTGAGGCCTTTTTCCTTCCTCAAGCAATGACATGATTTATTGCCTGAAAAGAAATAACATTATGTGCTACATAAGACTTCATCAGTGAAGGAGCATGAAAACAGCCATTACCGTTTCAAAACCAAATAGCTCACCTAATAGAAATGCAGAGATTTCAGTTTATTCTGGCATTTATCTAATAAGAATCTTTGAAAACCCATCTCTTTCAAAAGATTAGATGAACAATAACATGTGAAAGAAGCAAAGCAGAAGTGGCACAGTCAGTTAAAATCTCCAAAAATTGGTGACTTTCTTATTTTTGAAGTGACTTGATACATTTCTTTTCAAATACTATGCCCCTGGCACACCCACTAGTAATGCTGATTGCATCTTGGCCTAGATTTGCAAAACAGCCCACATACTACATGCACAAGAATTACCACAGAATGCAGTAAGTGGAAGTTATATGATTAGGAACATTGCATATGTACAGGAAAATGTCACTTTTGCTGTCTTATTTTAAAAAATAAAAATAAAAAATCTGCCAACTTTTTTTTTTAATGGACATAGACAGCAATAAAAATTGTTGAGGTTTGACATGAAAGGAGCCACTACAGAGGTCGGATTGCTTTACTAATTGTTGGTTGTCATGAGGGATTTTTAAAAAAATTTGGCATTTGAAAATCACATTCAAGCATCTTTAGCAGGGACCAGTGCATCCAAAATCAAAATAAATCCGAATCTGTTTATAATTTTGTGTGTTACAACCTGTCCTGAGCTTTCGAGACAGAGTGGGTTAATCAATTTAAATACATAAATAAATAAAGATAAATAAGATAATGGAAAGTTTTCCAGTAATTTCAGTAAAGGGGTCTCACCCTTGTGTGATATCATTGCTTACCTAACTGCCAGGAGTGCAGCTGCGAGTTGCCTAGGTTTGCTGACGGTTGTTTGTGATTGGAAGTCTTACCCACGTGAAGATACCACTGATGTAAAGCCATGACCCTAGAGACTGTGACCCTAGACATGGGCCATTGAGCCTGGTGGCTAATCTAACTTCTATGTCATGTACCCAAGTCTCCTTTAAGTTCTGAACTGGCCTCTGTAGTACTCCAGGGTATCACAATGAATCACCCTGCCACAGCATCGTGCTGATGGTCTTGGAGAACTACAGGCTATCCTGACTTCATTAAATGACGGACTTCATGGACTGGTGGGTTAAATCTGCTTCCTAACTGGTCGAAGTTTCTCCTGAGTCCTATATAATCTAATGGATCGGTTCTAGACCTTTGTCTGAACCTGGCCTACTGCTACCATGAATTCTAGTCCCATGTTCCATCTCTGAGCACATTCCCACGTACAGAAAAATGCTGGTGTTTCTAAATGCAGGCAATTTAAAAATGCTCTTGCATTTATTCACACCAGCATTTAATTTGTGCATTCAAGCAATTTTAAAGAATACGCCTTTCACATTCCCACAAGCCCCTCAGGTGGGGGCGGGTGGAGAGGAGGAGGAGCAGCTGCCACAGCGCCTCGCTTCCCGGGCTCTTGGAGAGGGGAGAGGAGCAGAACCGACAGCCGGGAAGCGAGGCACTGTGTAACTGTTACACAGTACCTCGTTTGCACGGCTCTTGGCTCCACTCCTCTCCCTTCTAGCGAGGCATTGTGTAACTGACATGTAACTGACTAGCATAGTCAATATCATGTCAGGTACACTATGCCTTGCTTGCCTGGCTCTTGGCTCAGCTCCTCTCCCTTCTCCGGGACCCAAGAGACATTCTGACAGGAGGATTTATGCGGGTCATTTCAAACCCGCACTTGTAAAGGTAGGTTTTGACCGCTTGTCAATGCGCTTAAAAAAACAACCGCAAGGACAGTTAAAGAAGCGCATACAGTCTTTCACACTTCAAGGAAATATGCGGGGAAAAGAAAAAAGCGCTGGTTTGCTGTATGTGGGAATGTTCTCTCTGTCTCCACCATGATCCTCCTGCTGAGTGTGATCCTTTGGTTCCCTACCTGGCTCTGGTTCTTGATTTCTGAATCCTAGCAGTCAATTTGGCTTAGTACTTCTGCCATTGATCTCCTGGCTTGATCCTTTGTGGTACTGCCCTTGCTCTCAACTCATTCCCCACAGCTAGACAGCCCTCTTGGATTGATCCACTTGGCTGTCTCCAGATTCTTCACCCTGCTGCTCTTCTCTGGCCTGAGCCTTTAGCCAGGACCAGTCCCCTGATCCTAGTATCACAACCACTTCCGTTAATCATAAACGTCAAAGTCTCTGAGGAGCATTTTTCAATGAAGCCTATCTAGCAAAGTTATCGATCATGAGTAGTTTCTTTAAAAAAAATAATAATAATAACACAAGAAAATTAAATGCAGCATGTCAGTGTACACTTACAGCTATCAGCATTAAGGAAATGAAAAATGCTCTCACTAGCTTACTCAGGCTTATGGCACAGATGAAGCATTTATCCTGACTGTGTTTGTGGTTTAATATGTTACTCTGCTTTATAAAATGTGTACAAATCCTGCTGTGATGTGGCTGGAGCCTTTTTATATCCTGCTTAAAGCAGCATTGGTAATTTGCATTTGTACACTATATTTCTGGATTTTTGCAATAATTCTTGGCTTGGAAGAAGCTTCTGTTCATAAACTCTCTTGCTTGGCAGCTATATCTTTACAAACAAGTGATAGTAATTGAACAGAAATTCAATTACTGTTCAGAAAAAACCAAGAAAGGTATATAGTAGGTTTTGCCCAATTCAGCAGTGAAGTACATTGACTTTCCTTGCTGCCTCAGGCCATTTGCCCAATTCAGCAGTGAAGTACATTGACTTTTCTTTCTGCCTCAGGCCACAGAAGGTAGCAAATTTCAATACAATATGGCAGCCAAACTAAAGCTATTCAGCAGAAGGCTTGACTGGCCCATGTTCGCAACTCTTTTGTAGATCTGTGCTAGAGTCAGTTGGACTAGGATGAAGATTTTCCCAGGAAGGCATATTGCCTAATGATTAAAGCAAACAAGAATGAGTCAAACATAGGATAGGTATCAATGTAAGATGATTCAGCTGACTTGCCACGTGATCTTGAGCAAATCATTTGGCCACGCTGTGCCTCAAACACCTAACAGAAAACTGGGTAAGAATCTCACTGATAGCCAGATGCTGAATCTCTGATGAGATTTCCTAGGTGGCTAAGTTGCCAAAAGCCAGGCCCTCCATCTGCCCAACTACTCCCTAACGCGCTTTCCTTCCAATTCATATATTCTTAAAATAAACTCCCCTCAGACATGTTTGGAAAATAAAAGTGCAATGAGAAAAGCATCTGTTCCCAGCTGTATTTGGGTACTTTCCTGATTGCACTTTTTATCCATCTCCAACCATGTTGGGAGTTGGTTGGGGAGGGGAGGTAACAGAGATGACAATGAGAAAAGCATAGGCAAAATATAATATTTTTAAATATTTATTTATTTATTTTGACTTACAGCCTCTCTCTCCAAGTGCCTGGCCATATAGGAAGGTTTTACACTGCCTCTGGAAAGTTGACTCCCTTGAACAAGCAGACCTTTGAACAAGCTGGCAGTGCTATAATAATAATAATAATAATAAAGTGATAATAAATAATAATCCTGCTTTTTAGGGGAATTCACACACAATTATTTGGTTGTGCTACAACAAAATGGTGACCATATATTTTCAATGTTTGTTGAAGCAACAGTTTCAGATTTAAAATTGGTAACTTTAAGCTTTATTTATTTATATTTATATTTATTAGCCGCCTCCTCATGCCCATGGCATCTCGGGGCGGCGTACAACATAAAAGCAGTAAATAAAACACAAGAAATAAACATTTGAAAACCCATCTAAAAAACCCCACTATCCCCCCACCCCAAACCTTTTATCCCATCCCCCCTCCCCTCCTCTGAAGGCCTGGGAGAACAGCCAGGTTTTACAAGCCTGGCAGAAGGCCAACAGACTCGGGGCCAGACGGGCTTCCTCCAGGAGGAAATTCCATAGTTGCAGCCCGGCCACCGAGAATGCCCTCTTCATTGTGGCCCCCCCACTTTATACGGGGGACCTCCAGGAAGGCACTCCCGGTGGACCGAAGGGGTCACTCTGGGACACAGAGGGTGAGGCGGTCCCTGAGGTATGAGGGGCCAACACCATGTAGGGCTTTATAGGCCAAGACCAACACCTTGAATCTGGTTCCATACACCATAGGCAGCCAGTGCAGCGCGCAGAGCATGGGGTGATGTGTTCCCGTCCCCATCAGGAGACAAACCGCCGCGTTCTGCACCAGCTGCAGCCTCCGAACCAGCATCAAGGGAAGCCCCATGTAGAGTGCGTTGCAGTAGTCTAGCCTCACGGTAATGAAGGCATGGATGAGGGTGGCTAATATGGACGCAGCCTCCGCACCAGATACAGCTGGCGGAAGGCAGCCTTCGCCACCATCTCCACCTGCCGATCTAGGAGGAGATCTGGGTCCAACAATACCCCCAGACTCCGAACCTGCTGGGCTACGGGAGGGCGGACCCCCTCTATGAGGGGACACCTCCCTCGTCCTACCCACCGCCATCACCTCCGTCTTATCAGGATTGAGCTTCAGTCTGCTGTGACGTAATCAATCCGCCACGGTCTCCAAACATTGGGACAGCACCAAGACAGCAGGACCTGGGTCGGTTGAAAAGGAGAGGTAAAGCTGGGTGTCATCAGCATATTGGTGGCAACGCACACCAAACCCTCTCATGATCTCCCCCAAGGGCTGCATATATACATTAAACAATAGTGGAGACAAGATGGAACCCTGCAGAATGTCACAATCCAGGGCCCAGGGGCTAGAAGACTCAGGCCCCAGGACAACCCGTTGGCTTCTCCCTGAGAGGAATGACCGGAACCATTCAAGGACAGTTCCATCCAGACCCCCCAGGGCTGGCAACCATCTCAGCAGCAGCTCATGGTCCACTGTATCAAAGGCGGCCAAGAGATCTAGCAGGACCAGAAGTGTTGAACGTCCTGCATCCATCTCTCGACGGAGATTGTCCACCAAGGCCACCAACGCCGTCTCTGTGCCATAGCCGGGGCGGAAACCTGATTGAAATGGGTCAAGGAAATGATGCTGTCAAGGTGAACCTGGAGCTGCAGTGCCACCGCCCGTTCAATAACCTTCCCTAAAAAGGGAAGGTTAGAAACAGGTCGGTAACTGGCGAGTGCGTCCACATCACCAGCCCCCAGTGCAGCGCTGGTGCTGTGCGGCATACCCAGCTGGAACGAGATCAGTCAGAATTGGTCCTGCCTCCTCATCCAGCCAGGTTTCCGTAATACATAGAAGTTCCGCAGCCCCATCCAGAATCAGATCTTGGATTACTGGGGCCTTATTAGTCACGGACCTTGCATTTAGCAGCATCAGACCCCCACTGGCAGACCTTAGACCCTGCTCCTCCCTCATCTCCAGTGTGGGGGACGTTCTTTTGACCTCCACAAGGGACCTAGGACCCCTGGGAGCCCGAACCACATACCCCCATGGACCATACCGTCCCACCCCAGAACCAGAGGGATATTCTGGGGAAAGAGGGTGGCGATCTCTGAGGGCTTTGGAATGGTGTGGCCAGGAGGGGAGGAGCGGCCATAGGGGTGTTTCGCCAGGCCTTTAGTGAGGGAGGTGGGTGAGGGTGGGAGGGGAGGATGGGGGTTTTATTTTCTTCTTATTTTTATGCCTCCCTTTTATGTATTTTATGTATATTTTAAAATATTTTAACTTTTGTAATTCGTCTCGAGCTGCCTAGAAAGGAGAAGCTGGGTATAAGTAATGAAAATAAATAAATAAATATGAATCCTGATCAGTCAAATGTTTAAGGTATAGAGTATACCCACTCAACTAAAACTATCAGGACCTTTGATTATATTAATGATTTCTTGGCATTAGTTCTCTGTCCCCAACTCTGTGGACATGCAGACTCTGAGTGACAGCCAGGAAGAGATGGGTTGGTGTGTGTGGGTCTGTGTGTGTGAGTGAGTGAGAGAGAGAGAGATCTCCCATCCGTTCCAATTCTGGGAATCTCAAACAGGCTGTAGGGAGAGGGAGTACCAGATCTCCCTGTCTCCAGCCCACCCAAGACTCTCACAGTCAGAACTGAGAGGATTATTTACACACACACAGCTCTGCCCTGCTGTCTGTTCTACCTCTCTGCTTCTGAGAGAAGGCAAGGAACTGGAGACAGAGAAATCTGGTGCTAACTTAATATCTGAGCATTAGTTTTCTCCATCTCCAGGTCTATTTCCTTAAGGTCTGCTTAGGTAGAATTGCTGAGAAGTCAAACTTTTTTACTTGGGTGGAGAAATTCGATTTAAGCAGACTCTGCTTATAGTGGACAATTTTGACCCCATGTGCCTACCAACTGGAAAATCTTTTATTAAGCTGTATAAGAACATAGTTAGTGTGCGCTATACTGAGTCAGACCAATGGTCCATCAAGCCCACATTCTTTCTCTAAAGTGGCCAATCTGTCTCTTGGGACAAGTACCGAAAAGGTCACAATGGGCAATCCATTCCCTGTTGTTCCAGTCCCCAACAGTAAGAGGTTACATCCCCAAAACCTACTTGACCATAGCTATTAATGGACCTATCCTCCAAGAACATATCCAGTCCCTTGTTAAAACTAGCTACACTACTGGCCTTGACCACTTCCTCTGGCAATAAATTCCACAAGTTAATTATGCGCAGAGTGAAAAAAATAGTTCCTCTTATTTGTTTTAAATCCGCTGCCAATTAGTTTCATGGAGTGTCCCCTTGTTCTAGTACTGTTAGAGAGGGTAAATAACTGCTCCCTATTTATGTGTTCCACACCTCTCATGATTTTATAAGCTTCTATCATATCCCCTCAGTTGTCTCTTCTCCAAGCTGAAGAGCCCCAGCATATGAAGCCTCTCTTCATACGGCAGCCTTTCCATATCATTGATCATTTTTGTTGCCCTTCTCTGTACCTTTTCTAGTTCTACGATGTTATTTTTCAAATGGGGTGACCAGAACTGCACACAATATTCCAGGTGCAGTTGTACCATAGATTTGTATAGAGGCATTGCAATATTTTCAGTTTTATTCTCTTATCCCTTTCTGAATGATTTCTAACGTTGTTTGTTTTTTTGACCACCACCACACGCTGAATTGAGGATTTCAATGTATTGTCCACAATGGCCGTTTTCACACGGCGCTGCTGGGTGGGGGGCTGGGTGTGCACCGGTGGTGGGTGGAGGTTGGTGTGCTCCCTTTCCCATGGGTGCACATCCATCTCCACCCACAGAGCCTCCTCCATGTTGTTGGATGGCTCCGTGGGTGCCAGGAGTGCACACCCATTCCCCCACCCACCACCACGGTGTGTGCACGGATACCTCCCCACCGCACACTCACCCGCACACCCAGCAGGGGGGGTGTCCATGTGAAAAAGGCCAATGACTCCAAGATTGTTTTCTTGAGTGGTAACTCCTTAGAAACCAGTATTGTATACATATAGTTTGGGTTATTTTTCTCCTATGCATTCCCCAAGTGCATCACTTTGCGCTTGTCCACATTAAATTTAATATGACATTTAGATGCTCAATCACTCAGTCTCACAAGATCATCCTGTAATACTTCCTAGTCCGCTCAGATTTTAACTACCTTGAATAACTGTGTCATCTGCAAATTTGATCACCTTACTCTTTACTGTCTTCTCCAGATCATTAATTAATATATTAAACAACACCCGTCCCAGTACAGATCCCTGGGACGATCCACTAGTTACTTTTCTCCACTGTGAAAACTGACCATTTAGTCCTTCTCTTTGCTTCCTGTCTTTTAACCAGTTGCCATTCCATGATAGGACACTGTCTCATCCTATGACTCTTTAATTTCCTCAAGAGCCTCTCACGAGGAACCTTATCAAATGCCTTCTGCAAGTCCAGA
>QEPC01013356.1:658684-679383 GCA_003113815.1 Sphenodon punctatus
GCCTGGACACCCCTTTCTCTGTATCTAGTTCGATCCCCAAGTACTGTAAAGAAGTGGCTGGGCCTACTGATTTTTCTGGTGCCAATGGGATGCCCAATTCGTCTGCCAGCTCTTGAAAGGAGTCCATTAGCCTCCGGCACTCGTCCGTCCCTGCACGACCGATGAAGAGGAAATCATCCAAATATTTGGTGATGTCTCCCCCATCGGCCCGCTGCCGGATCAGCCACTCCACGAGCGTGCTAAAACGCTCGAATGCAGAGCAGGAGATTGCGCATCCCATGGGCATTGCCTTGTCGAAGTAAAACTGCCCCTGAAATGCCAAACCGAGGAGGTGGAAGCTCTCTGGATGCACTGGCAAAAGGCGAAAAGCGAACTTCACATCACACTTTGTCAAGAGGGCGCCAGGTCCCTGACGCCTTACCAGGTCTACGCCTGTCAAGGAAGCATACTTGACAGTGGCAAGTTCCCTGGGGATGGCATCGTTAACTGACCTCCCTCTCGGGTATGATAGGTGGTGAATAATACGGTATTCCCCCGGGGATTTCTTGGGGACTACTCCCAATGGGGAGACAACCACGTCAGGAAATGGTGGATAAGAAAAAGGGCCGGCAAATCGTCCTTCGGCACACTCCTTCTCAATCTTCTTACCTACGATTGCTTCTAGGCCTCTTATTGATTTTAAATTGGGTGCCCCTTGGTGCGGGTATACCTCCCCCGCCGGAATCCCTCTCTAAAACCCTTCACAACGTAGTCGACCTCGTCTCTATTGGGGTGAAGTGCGAGAGCAGCGGCCAAGCGCCCTACTCTAATTGGTGTTGGGGCCCTTTGGTGGAGCGGCCTGTCCCCCTGCCCCTGCTTCCCCTCTGGCTGATGACCCCGGCGGCGCCCTGCCTTTGTTAGCCGACTTGGCCCTGGGGCATGCCGCGGCATTGTGCAATCCGGCACAATTGGGACACGAATGCTTGAATCTGCATGTCGCACGGGAGCATTTCCCCGAGTACTCAAATTCAAAGCATTGGTTTGACTGATTAGCTGGGGACCTTCTGCCTTTGCCACGAAAAAGATCATTGGCAGGTGCCACACACCCCCTTTGCTAACAGATGCCCACTGTGCGACCTTGGTGCTCTCGCTGCATCTACCATGCAGTCCAACCACAAGTCGGGTGCGTGGGTGTCCCAACGCAAACCCGGGGTAAAAGCTGCCCGATGATGGAACTCCTCATCGTATCGGAGCCAAGCACCTGGTGGCGCTGACTCATATGCTTGGCGGACGATGTCCGCGTACTTGAGTAGCTCAGGAGCCCAGGCCGGGTATGCCTGTATCACCACCCCTTGATAAATCGCAAAAGTCGCTGTACAATTGGTCCAATTTCTGTCGGCCTTCGGGCGCTTAAAGCGCTCCTTATCCTTTTTGTCCTCGGTACCTGCTGGATCTACCAGCGGGTCCCTGAAGAGGAGGGCGAAGAGATCTATGAACTCCCCTTTCCATATCTTCTCCCTCGTGGCTGGCAGGAGGTGAGCTCCAATGGGAGTTGACACTGCCGCATAGCCCACCCCTGGAGGCATATATTGTGGCATTTCATAGCTTGGGGGGTAACCCTGGGCCGGCTGGGCCCCACTGCCTCCCCAAACCTGAAGCGCCTGGCTGGCCTGCACAGGGGACATTACCATGTTAGGGGGCTGCCAATTCCCCGCTGGGGGAGGAGGGCGGTATGCTGGTACCCAGGCCCCGTTCCACCAGACTAACTGTATGTTTGCTTCACCCCCCACTCCTGGTTGGGGTGTCACGTGTTGTCCTAGGACTGTCCCTGCCTGCAGGGGGGCTCCTACAACTTGTGTCCCTGCACTGGGATTGAGCTCCCATACCCTTGCGGAGTTAAGTCCCCAGCCTACCCCGGGGTACCCCCCGCCCCCTGAAACTGCTGCCGGTGCAGGCTGCACCGCTCCTACCGTACCCGGGGTGTGTGTGGCCCAACCGGTGCCATAGATCCGGTTGCTCCGCCTCCTCTTTGCTGCGTCATGACGCGAATAGCCTGCTCCAACACCGTCACTCTCTGCCGCAGGTCCTCGTCTTCCTCCTCGGGCGGATGCGGTCTGGCTACGGGGTTCTGGTGTCCAGTGGCCCTGTATTCAAAAGATTGCGGAGGGGGAGGGAGGAGGCCCCAGCCTACCCCCATCCCCCCCCCTGCACTAGTGCACTGGGTGGACCCGAAGGGAAAGCCGCCCCCCACATCAGCCCCGCCTCGTTCCCCAAAGGTATTTGGGGGGTCCCCGGTACCTGTATTCCAGGCCATGTGGCCCCCTGCGCTGCCGGGATCATTTGCCATACCCCTGCGCTTCCCGGGTTAAGTGGTCTCATGATCCCCTGCATGGGTGCCCCGAGCGCCTCAGATCCATGAACCGCTGGGATCGGGGGTCCTACCCCTGGACTCCCAGCCATCCCAGCCCCCTCTTGATTCTCTCCTCCCCCAGGCATCACCGGGGTGTAACTGGGGGCATGCTCCTGCACTTCCACCCGCGCGCGCCGCGGTGCTGGTGTGTCCTCTATGTACCTGGCTGGGGGCTTTGTTCTGCGCCCGCCCCGCCTCGGTGGTGGTGTGGGCTCTAGGGCTGGTGCAGCTGCTCCATGCCCTGCTCCCAGGGCTTGCAGGATACTGTCACCGCCTCCCCGCATGCTTCGCAGGAGGGCCTCACATCCCTCTAGCCTCTGTCTCAAGGAGGGCTCCTCCTGGAGTGAGGGGCCCGGGTGTTCCTCCTCCTGGTGGGCAATGCCTTGACCCCATCAGGATTTTGTGTGCCACACCCTGCCACCTCGTCAAAATCCGGAGGCTCTCACGCCAATCCTCCGGCCTCATTCACGGGCCCTAGACCCCCAGGGGCTTCCCCCACCTCTTCTGGTGCTGGGGAGGGACAGACCTCACCACGGCCCCCACCCCGCTTCCCCTTCTTTTTCCTGGCCCCCATCTTGAGTTATTACTTCCCTTGCGGGCGCTACGGTCTCTTTCCTCGTGCTGCCGCCGACTCAGGAACTCTGCCTGGCTCCGCGCGTCGGCGTGCTGCTGCTCTGTTTGCCGCCCACTCCAAACTGAGGAGACGAGCGGCGAGAATTCTTTCATTGCACCGGCCCTTCTGGGCGGTGCACCAATCAATTCACGCTTCTCCAGGCCAGGGCTGCCTAGCAACCCTCACCGGGTCCGAAAAGGATTCCCGCCATGTGGGCTGTTGTGCCGCTCTTCGGCCCCTCCTCCCCCCCCTCCTTCTTATCCACCGCAGAGCCTCTTGCTAATGCGGTGGAAAGGGGGGTGGGGAGGCACATCCTCCAGCTCCAGGCTTGTGGGGATGACCCCCTCGCTCACCGTCCCTCGTGGGGGAGGGGGGCGAGACAATCGCCCCTCACCGCTAGCGGCAGCGGCGAAGGGTTACTTGTCTGACTCTCAAGATGAGGAGCAGAGAGAATACATTCCCTCAGTCCACGGGAAGGACCAGGGCCTCCTGTTGGACAAGGCTTTCGAGAGGCTTATTCTGGAAGAATGGAAGTCCCTTTGAAAATGTATAAGATGAATAAGACCCAGGATTCGTTATACTTCTTTTCAAGGAGGAAGAAACCTTTATTTAAAAACCAAAAAGTGGATGCAGCAGCCGCATTCCTAACGCGACAAATGGTGTTTCCCACTGAGGGAGACTGTTTTCCCAAAGACTTGACAGACAGGGCCCTGGACTCTGTTCTCAGAAGGGCACTGGAGGCCTCAGCTGCCACATTAAAGATTAATACTGTGACCTCTTATGTGGTGAGGGCTCTACTCGCCTGGATGCAGGAGGCACAGGAAGCTGAGATTTTGGAGCGGGGGTCCCAGAAACTAACATCCCGCATTTTGATGGCTACAGCCTTCCTGGCTGACTCCTCCACAGACGCCATGGTATGGGCAGCGCGATCCGTGGCACAAAATGTTGCTGCAAGGAGACGCGTATGCTGTGCACTTGGCAGGGGGATGTAATAGTCAAAAACCTCCTAGTGGCAGGTCCTTATAAAGGACAAAAGCTTTTTGGCATGTGCCTGGAGAAAGTCCTGGCAGATGCCAATAGTAAGGAGAAAACCAAAACCCTGCAGCAAGTAACACCCAAAAGAAAGTTTTTGGCGGGCCACCTATTTAGATTTCGAGGGGCCGCAAGTTCTTCCAGGCGCTTTGGGGGCCAGTACAACAGAGATACACAGGGACCCTTCCCCTTTAGAAACAGAGGATTTAGACAGGGGAGGTTTGGAAGCCAGAGACCTCGAACCCAGACTTCCTCCACAACTCAGTCAAAGCAGAATGCCTGACTATGCAGAGGATGGGAAGTTGGAGGCAAGCTGCAGTTGCTTCAAGGGGTCTGGGAGGAATTAGTGTCCAACAACTGGGTGCTCTCCTGCGTAAAGCAGGGATATGTGATCGAACTTTTAGACTAGCCCGGGCACAGATTCCTGCCTTCCCCCGTGTCCAAAAATGCAGACAAGCACAAGGCCATGTTAGGGGAGATCTAGAGGCTCACCACATTTCGAGCCATAGAGAAGGTTCCCGTGGAACAATACAGGCAGGGCCTATATTCAGTTCTGTTCTTGGTACCAGTTTTAGATCTGAAAGCCCTCAACAAACATGTCTGGAAACAAAGGTTCAATATGGAGACAGTGGTCTTCATCTGTCGCAGCCTGAGGAAGGACGACTGGTTAGCGTCCATAGATCTAAGGGAAGCGTACCTCCACATCCCCATCAAGCCTGGCCACAGGAGGTGGCTCAGATTTGCCTATCAGAAAGCTCATTGGCAGTTCAGAGCCCTTCCCTTCAGCTTGACGTCGACTTCCAGAACCTTCACGAAGGTTCTGGTGACCCTAATTGCAAACCTCCGGAGGGAGGGAATTCACATTTATCTATACTTGGATGATCTGCTTCTGAGGGCATAGTCCAAGACACAACTTCTGAGGGATCTTCGCAGAACAGTACTTTACCTGAGTCAACGTGGGTGCATAGTAAACATGGGCAAGAGCCACCTATGCCCAACTCGCAGGCTAGAACATCTAGTGGTAATTGTAGATACCTCCTTAGAGCTTGCCCTGATCCCCTCGCTCAGGCAACAAAAGATAAGGGCTCTCAATACGACTCCTAAGGTGTCGAAACTGCCTGAAACTGAAGGTGCTGGCCCAGCTCCTAGGTCTCCTAGTGTCTTGTTCGCAACAAGTGCAGTGGGGCCACTGTCACATTAGACCCTTGCAGCAGCGGCTCAGGCCTTTGCAAAGAGAGCTAACGGGACAATTCATGGGTGGCCATCCCAAAAGACTTCACCCGCTCAATGTCCTGGTTGTTAGAGCGAGAGGTGTTTAGCACAGGAACGCCCTTGACAGAACCTATCAGAACAATAATAACAACGGACGCAAACCTCAAGGGCTGGGGAGCGCACTCGAGGAGTCACTCAGTACAAGGTCTCTGGTTCATCAGGGATATAGCCCAGGGAATAAACTTCCTGGAGCTCAAGGCTATTTGTTTAGCGCTGGGGCAGTTGTCACCGTACATCAGCAAAACTCACTTGCTGATCT
Source organism: Sphenodon punctatus (assembly GCA_003113815.1). NCBI lineage: Eukaryota > Metazoa > Chordata > Lepidosauria > Sphenodontia > Sphenodontidae > Sphenodon > Sphenodon punctatus. Next base: position 664,250 of record QEPC01013356.1, read on the forward strand.
ATACGGACAACGTCTCAGCCAAGGCATATGTAAATCACCAGGGAGGCTCCAGGTCGAGAGTATTGCAGAGGGAGGCAATAAAACTGTTCAATTGGGCACAGAGATATCTCAAATCGATAAAGGCACTGCACATCAAGGGTCAGGACAATGTCCAGGCAGACTGACTCAGCAGGCAAACAATACACCCACATGAGTGGCAGTTGAACAGGGAAGTCTTCAACAAGATAGTAGACATGTATGGTCTCCCCCAGATGGATCTATTCGCCAATCAACAGAATACTCAGCTGAACAGATTCATGGCCAAGTCATGCTGTTACCGGGCGGAGGCCATCGATGCACTGAACCAGCCATGGCCAACGACTCTTCTGTATGCATTTCCTTCCTTTCCACTTATCCAGAGGACAATTGCAAAAATCTGCAGAGAACGGGCGCAAGTCTTACTTGTAACCCCGTGGTGGCGAGGAGACTGTGGTTCTCAGATCTGATCGAACTAAGCCGGTCACAGTACACACACCTACTGATGATTCCCAATCTTCTGTCGCAGGGTCCCATTCTCTACAAGAACTTGGAACTGCTCAGACTGACAGTCTGGAAATTGAGCGCAGGGTGATGAGAAAGAAAGAATATTCCAAAAACGTCCTTAATACTCTGCAACAAACAAGGAGACGGGCTACAAGATGGGCGTACAGAGTTACATGGAGGACATTTGCCCACTGGGCAATGAAAAAAGGGTTGGACCCTGACAAAGCAGGCATTCTGGTTGTTTTGGAATTCTTATAGCAGGGTCTCGATAAGGGGCTGAAGCCCAACACATTGGCAAGACAAACAGCAGCCTTAGACTCAGTTTTCAGGGCGATTGCCAACAGGCCCATTTCTTCTCACAGACAAGTTAAAAGGTTTCTCAGGGCAGCTAGGATCATTTCACCTCCAGTGGTGCACAGATCCCCATCATGGGATCTAAACCTGGTATTGGACGCCCTTACTAGGGCTCCGTTCGAGCCTATGAAACACGTATCCCTATACTTCCTGACCCTCAAGGTAGTATTTTTAGTAGCAGTCACCTCCGCAAGACAAGTGTCTGAGTTGGGAGCTCTATCAGTAAAGGAAAGTTTTTGTCTTTTTCAGGATCAGGCCATGGTCCTGAGGTTGGATCAGGCATTTATCCCCAAGGTCAATTCCATGTTCCACAGGAACCAGGAAATAGTACTTACTTACTTCTGCTCTCATCCCTCGCACCCGAAAGAAAGGGTGTGGCACACCTTAAATGTGCGAAGAGCCCTAAAGGTCTACCTGAGGAGGACAGTTGGTTTCAGGAAGTCCACGGCTATGTTTGTAAATATCAGACAAGGCTATTGGGGTACAAAGGCCTCTAGGTCTCTGCTTTCTAAATGCGTGAAGCAGGCGAAAGCAGAGGCATACAAAGCAAAAGGGAAGATTCCCCCAATGGGGATTTGGGCGCACACAGTACAAAGTGCAGCGACTTCATATGCTTTTAAGGCTAGAGCCTCATATGAGGAGATATGTAAGGCGGCCACGTGGTCATCCATTCACACCTTTGTGAAACATAAGTTGGATGTGTACAGGTCAGCGGAGGCGGCATTTGGTAGATGGGTGCTACAGGCGGTGCTGGATGTTCCCAGTGTTGGATGTTCCCACCCATAGGGCCAGTTATTGCTGCCTGGGTACATCCCGTGTGGAGGATTAGGAGAAGACAGGGAGAAGAGAAGATTGGTCACCTACCTTGGTGAATTCTCTTTCTCCCCTGATCTCCGACTAATCCTCTGACCCACCCTACCAAACAGCAAAAAAGATGAGGGTAGGGAGTTGTAGCTACTTAAGGAGAGGCAATGGAACAATCTCTCGTCGAAAACAGTCACAGACATCCTCTGGAGTTTCTTTGTCTTTTCAGTTCTGTTAGTTAAGATTGAAAGTTAAAACTGTTCTAAACTGCACCTTACCTTGTGGGAGGGAAAGCAGTGTTTTTAAGTTAGACTGGTGGGCTACCAGAAGAACACATATGCCTGGTCCTTAGCTGTGGGACAGACTGGAGATAGCAGAGGGGTATCTAAAGAGCACGCATGCGCAGTAAAAATTAGAGGACTTCTGCCTCCTGGCAGTCAAGGGGAAGCTACCTGTGCGGAGGATTAGTCGGAGATCAGGGGAGAAAGAGAATTCACCAAGGTAGGTGACCTGTCTTCTCCTAGCAGCCTGACTTGTGGCATGGCAAAACAGGACTTTGTTTACATTTTTCAGTATCGCCCCGTGTACAGGGCTGGGCCATGGCTCAGGTGGTAGAGTGCATGCTTTGCATGTATAAGGTCCCAAGTTCAATCCCCGCCATCTTGGATTCAGGATCTCTGGTAGCACGCCTGGGTGAGGCCTCTGCCAGGGATCCTGGAGGGTCTTAGGTAGCACACCTTGGTAAGGCATCTGCCAGAGACCTTGGGGAGCTGGCTTTGAAACCCTGCTGCCATATCAGCTTGTGACAGTATTGGGCTAAGATGAACCATTGGTCTGACTCAGGCAGCTCCTTATATCCTAACTTTTTATTAAGTATTTAACTGTTAACCAGTTTAAAGTATAGCCGAACAGAGAACATTAAGTTAGTAGTAGTAGTAGTAGTAATAATAATAGTCTTTTATTGTACTAGCCAATTGGCCATGACAAAATTATAAAAACAATACAATAAAAAATAGAAACATCCTTCCATAAATCTTAGTTAAAGGATAACAAATCATACACAATAACATACAATCCTATCAGAACTCCCCCTTCCCCTATTATAGGGGTGAGGATTAGGAGAAGATACTACCCAAGGTCCCCCATACACATCAAATATAATCTCCTACTGCATGGATATTTCTGTTTACTCAGGCATTCTCTTATTTTTCTAACTAAATAACCATAGAGGGCCACTTCCTGTGTGGTCTTCATATTTTTATCACCTAAGAGATAAATTTGTCTTCGCTCAGGTGCCTCACTAGGCCATTTAATGATTCGATATAATCTTTCCCGCTGTGTCCTGTACTGAGAACAAGTAAACAGGACATGTGGGAGATCTTCAATCATATGGTCACACCACGGACATAACCTATCACTAGCTGGAATACCCCTTGCCCAGTCTCCTGTTACGGCAGAGTACAGTGTCTGGAGCCGCATGGCTGTAAAGGCTGTAAAGGCAATTTTATGACCATATGGTATTTCATAAACCAAATAATCACAACCCCCTGCCTTAGGTAAAAAAAAATTGTACGCAGGGGATATCCTAAGTGTCGGATTATCCAAATCCTTAATTCTTTGTTTGAGTATTCTACATGCCTTCTTTGTGGGAAAATCTGACAAAAAAGCATGAGAGAACTCCAACCTCTGAATACTATTAGTAGTAGTAAGCATTTATATAGTGCCAGCAATGTACCTGGCACTTTACAAAGTAATGGAATAAACACGGTCCTTGCTCTAGGGCTTACAATCTGAGAGACAGAAGGCGGGTTGGGGAGACGAAGGAAGGGAGAGACAAGGAGTGTAACATTCACAAGGATGCGAGGTCCCAGGTGGACATGCTTAGCTTGGTTACATCGAAAATTATAGCTGGCCGGTCCGTGTGGTGAGGATAGGAGTACGCAGACCTCAGGTAACCAATTATACTGGATGGAGGGTATCAGCAGGAGTTAGGTGAGGGGAGCGAGGAGTTGGGGAGGGCAGAGCACAAGAGGTGGGTCTTGAGAGATTTGAAGGTATGAAGGGAGGGGGCAATGCGGATGTGGGCAGGGAGGGCGTTCCAGGCGTGGGGGGAGCTAGGGAGAAGGGACGAAGGCGGTTAGGGGAGTAGGGGAGGCGTGGGAAGGCGAGAGAGAGAGAACAGAGGAGGAGCACAGTTCATGGACTGAAGTACAGAGGGAAATTAGCGCAGAGAGGCGGTGGGGAGCAACTTGCAAGGTTGTGAAGAGCTTTATAGGTGAAGACTAGGAGCTTGTGCAGGATTCATTCAGGAAGGGGGGAGCCAGTGAAGAGAGGAGAGGAGGGGCTGCAAGTAGTCGAAGCAACGGGCAAGGTGGATGACCCTGGCAGCAAAGTTTTGGATGGCGATAAGGGGAGAAAGGGGAGAGCAGGGGAGGCCACTGAGAAGGAGGTTACAGTAATCGAGACGAGAGATGACCAGGGCGTGAACAAGGGTTTTGGCAGAGGACACAGAGAGAAAAGGGCGAATCTTAATAATGTTATGGAGGGAGCAGTGACAGGATTTGGCAACAGTCGATGTAGGGTTTAAAAGAAAGGGGTGAGTCAAAGATGAAGCCTAAGCTATGGACTTGGGGGATGGGAAGGATGGTGACCCCATCGATAAAGATGGACAGGGGAGAGGAAGGATGAGGGGGGAAGATAAGGAGTTATCAAAGTCAACGTAAATATTAGTTATCCTTGAAGGCAAAAAACACAAACCATGTCTCGATGTAAATAAACACATAAACTTTCAGCATTCTGGATATTAATGTTAACTCCAAAAATGTGACGGGGCAAAGAAGGACTGTACAGTACTAAAACATATGACGCTTGAATTATATCAGTTTCAGACCACAAAAAACAAATTAACAAACTGTTACATTGAGGAATCTAGTAATCTATCCTTAAGTCTGACCCACATCCCTTCCATTTTTCTTATAGCCAGAGATATTGTATCTGCAATCCAGGTGTTGTGAGACAGTTCCGGAACCCAGATACCATCTTCATCCTAGCTTTTGCAATCATATTATTAAACACAGACATGTATAGTCCTAATGTGAAACCAGAGCGCAAAATGAAACTTGAAGATTTTGTCAAGAATCTAAGGGGTAAGTCTGTTTTAATGATTATTATCTTTTATGAATTTAATTTTTTTTTAACGATACGTATTTCCACAAAGGACAAAGATAAAGACCAGAGTCTGATTCTGAGGTTTATGCAGTTGTGTATATCTGTTAATTTAAACAGTTATCCCTGATTTAAATCAAATCACAAGTAGGCCCCTAATCCTTTACCAAATGTGCTCGTTCTTAACAACAAAACACTTCTGTCCAGTCCTTTTATCCTCAGTCCCCATTAAATACGTTAGAAATAATCCTCTCCACAGTATCCACATCTCTGTTGTAACTTGCACTGAAACTTGACAAGTTGACACGATTTCAGACCAGACGGTAATAGATAAAGCTTACCATTTTACATTTATCCAATAACGTTTAATAATTTCCATTATAGTAAAATTGCACAGCAAATGATAGAAGGTGCAAAAGACCACTAATGACACAGCCACTGCTTATGTAAAGGTGATGGTGAGAAGGTGGTGGATTGACAGGTATGATAACTCATCTGTAAGCTCGCACATAATTTCTGTATTCGCCTTCATCGTAGAGTTTGTGGATTTGCCCCATTGAGCAGTCCACCCCCAGGGATACTGGTCCTGAGCAATTCCCACTGACAGAACCGCACCACTTTTTTGGAGTGCTCTCCAGGCTCTTAAATTTCATTAACAAAAAAAAAATCTGGCACAATTCCATCTTAATTGCATTAAAGGTGATCTTGGATTTTTGTGTGTAAATTTGGACCCTCTCTTTCTCTCATTATTGGAGTATTAATATGGAAGCCTGGTATTCAGGACAGTGTCTGTCTGGTGTTCTCTGACAAGATTTATTTATTTTATTTATTCAGATTTATACGCCACCCTTCCCATAGAAGCTCAGGGCAGCTCACAATTCATAAGAACAATAGACAATAAGAACTCCAACCTACCCCACCCCTATCACCCCCTTCCAAATGCTTTTTCAAATGTCTTACACTGCCTCTGGAAGATGCTTAGGCTTGGGCTGAAGCAAACCACCTGGGGAAGGGAGTCCCACAAAACTGGGGCAGCAACCAAGAACACCCTCCTGCGCATCCCCCATCCCACAGACAAGGATAACAGAGACATAGTAGCACAGTGATATATTTTTTTGGACCAACTCCAGTTGGTGGAGGTATGCAGGTTTTCAGACCTCACTGGTTCCTTCATCAGGCAAGTTAGGAGTTAGAACTGGAGTCTGAGCAAAGCAGTGAGGTAACAGTGGCGAGGGGAGGGGGAGGAGAAGGTGAGAACGAGCCTCAGGTAGGAGGTCCACAATTCAAAAGGATGGAATAAAACAAGGTGAGAAGAGTAAGAGCTGCTGATAGTGAGTAAACTTACTAGCTGCAGACAGTCATTAGACTTAACACATTTCTGTAATGGTTTGTGAAACCCGTATCTAAATTGAGTAAATTGTTAGAATCATAGAGTTGGAAGAGACCTCAGAGGTCATCTAATTTAACCCCCTGCTCAGTGCAGGAATTCCACAGCTACAGCATCCCCAACAGATTGCTGTCTAGCCTCTGTTTGGAAACCTCCAGCAAAGAATAGCTCACCACATACCTAGTCAATTTGTTCACTGTCGAACAGCTCATTAAAACAATTTAAAAACACCCCCCTGTAAAAATTCAACCCCCCCCTCCCCCTCTCTGAAGAGAAACAATTTTAAAACAATTTAAAAATACAATATGTGGGGGAAAACCCCACCCCTACCCCTCGCCAAAAGCCTGACGGAACAGCCAGGTCTTACATATACACCGAAACAGCAGGAGAGTGGGAGCCAGCTGAGCCTCCTCCGGGAGCGAATTCCACAGCACAGGGGCGGCCACCAAAAAGATCCAACATCGGTGGCCACCCACCTTGCCCGGGGAACCTCCGAAAAGTCTCCCACGGACGATCTCAAGGGTCGCACGGGCACATGGGAAGTGAGGCGGTCCCGCAGATAAGCAGGGCCCAGGCCATGAAGGGCTTTAAAGGTTAAAACCAGCACCTTGAACCTGACCTGGTGCTTTATAGGCAGCCAGTGCAGAGCCTGGAGCACTGGTGTCATGTACTCCCTGCGACCCGCCCCCGTCAGGAGACGGGCCGCGGCATTCTGCACCAGCTGTAGACTCCGGACCAGCTTCTCGGGCAGCCCCACGTAGAGCGCGTTGCAGTAATCCAGCCTCGAGGTGATGAAGGCATGGATGACAGTGGCGAGGTCGGAGTCTGAGAAATACGGCTGAAGCCGCCGGACAAGATGTAACTGCCGAAACACCAACTGTATGTGGTGCTGGGGGAGTTTGCATCTTCCCCCCAGGGCCTCACGTGTGGGGTTCCGCAGGGTTCCATCTTATCCCCTCTCTTGCTCAATGTGTACATGCAGCCTTTGGGGGAGGTCGTCAGGGTGTATGGGGTGAGATGTCATCAAGCCGCCCCGAGCTGTCTTCAGGAGGGGGCGGGGTATAAATTTTAGAAATAAATAAATAAATACACTGATGACACCCAGATATATCTCTAATTTTCATCTGACTCAGGCCCGGCAGTCTCTGTACTTAACCAGTGTTTGTCAGCTGTGGGGGACTGGATGAGGGCGAGCTGCCTGAAATTAAATCCTGACAAGACGGAGGTGATGATTGTGGGGAGGGCCGAGGGAGTGATGGCCTCCATCATTGATGGGGTCTGTCCTGCCTTGGTTTCTCAGGCCCAGAGTCTGGGGATGCTCCTGGACCCACAAGCTCTGCCTGGATGCCCAGGTGATGGCTGTGGCGAAGGGGGCATTTTGCCAGTTACATCTGGTGCGTCAGCTTAAGCCATACGTCTCGGACTCGGATCTGGCCACAGTCATCCATGCTTTTATTACCTCGAGACTGAATTAGTGCAACACACTCTACGTGGGGCTACCCTTGGTGCTGGTTTGGGAACTGCAGCTAGTGCAGAATGTGGCGGCCCATCTCTTGACTGGGAGCCTAGTTGGAACTTGAACCTTGAGAACTCTCATATTCTGTTCCCAGCTCAGGTGGAGCCTACATCCTAATTACTCCTACCCCTGCCCTTTCCTAGTTGTGCTTAGGAATATTTAATTTCTGGCTCTGAATATTTAAAATCTTGCTCTCCTTCCCCTTGGCCTTCTACTCCCTTGTGTCCTTGAAACTTGTAGCCATATTCCCTCCTGCATTCCTTGAGACCTTTGTGTGTTCTATTGTTTTCCCCCTTTCCCTTCCTTTACTGGTATTACTGGGGTTTTCCTGAGGCCCTTCTATAGGTGCCCCTGCTCTGACGTTTCTTGAGAATCTTTCCCTTTAATCTAGTTCACCTGTTCCTTCCTTCAACTGATCTTGCAGAGTCCTTGTGTTTAGGACCTTGTGTCTTGATTAGATTGTAAGCTCCAAGGAGCAGGGACTGTCATTGTTACGCGTATCTGTACAGCACTGCGTACAACTAGTAGCGCTATAGAAATGATTAGTAGTAGGGCCTATTGAGGTGCCTTGCCTTTCTGGCTGATCATAGACTTATTCCATTTTAGCTTAAACTCTGCTCACTGAAGGGGGCCTTTCCTGTGATAGTGAGCATTTCTTATCTAACTGCTGAGTTGGGATAGTGCTGGCACGTGTACGTGTACCCTTCCTTAAAGTTGCTGATTGCTGGTAGAGCATCACTAGTACTTGTTTGCCGGTGATTCTACAAGTACTCGTTACTCTTTGAGTTTGTGTGTTCTATTCCTTGCTTTTCTCTCCATCTCGTTCTCCCTTCTTGACAGCTGTGTAACTTCAATGGGAGTTTAGAACCTTGTCACACCAGGAAGCGGTTCCCAATTACGAGATCAGCCATAGCCTCATAGCTTAGCCACCATAACATCCTGAGCAAACGTTTACTCCATATTTGGACTGCCTTTCCTGTTTTGGTGTACAGCTTGGGTCTCTGTTCCCACTTTGCGAGCCACTGGACCTTGTTTGTGTCTCTAGATTCTGGACACCCTTGCTCATGTGCCACTGTCTTTTGCTTGTTTCTGGCTACTAAGATTAACTACTGCAATCATACTAATTTTTCACATAAATAATAAACCTAGTTGCTCATAGTCATTGTGCATTTTATTTGTGTCTTAGAGAGATGGCATATCTTGATGTGATCTGTTCTATGAAAAAGTCCTTTACATCACTCTGCAAATGTAATGTGTGTGACCCTAATCCTCAGCACAAGTCCATGGATCAGACTGCATGCTTTGATTATTTCCCTGACATATGGGAATGTGGAAGGAAGCTGCCAAGATTCCATAGCACTCATTAGAATGGCTATATAATAATAGGAATATAATATTGGGCAGTAATAATAATGGTCAGCACTCAAAATTAACACAGCGTGGTGATAACGCTATGATGTGAATTATATTCTTATAGTAAATTATTATTATTTTATATTAAAATAAGGAAATGATTTGCCAGTTTATATTATCCATTAATCAGCTTACTACTTTTGTTTTTAATGTGTGATTTAATAAAGGAGGTAAGTAAAACAGAGAATATTGTGTTAGTTCGATTTGATGATATAATCAGCTAATTAAAAAACTTTCTTTGGTTATAGGATTCTGAATTTTTATGGCACACTATAAAAGACTGTTAAATTGTTAGAATCAAAGAAAGGCTTAGACTGGCCAGGTCATTACTGACTGAGGGGAGAATTTCAAAGCCACAAAACGACCATTGAGGTCTTAACTCCCAATGAAATTGCTCACTTTGACTGGAAGCTAGTTACCCACCATTATTGTTGTCAAAATTTTCCCTTGACAGGGCTGATAATACCATAAAGGCAACACAGGCAGCCGCCTAGCGTAGCAGTTCAAGGGGGTGTCTCTCCCCCTCCCCCCCTCCCGCTATCTCCATGGTTGGATTAGGGCAGGGGAAGAGCCACCTCCTTGTACTTGTTGCCCTAGGTGGTCCCACAGCCGCTAATCCAGCCATGGTTACTGGCAGCAGTGGGGGAAGAGCTGCCCCATTGAAGCTACCTTAGGTGGCCCCATCCTGCCCCAATCCAGAGCTACAGCATCTGGATGGGGGCAGGTGGGTTGAGGGGAATGGGTCTGCTAAGGACAGCACATCCACAGGGGTAGCTTCCCCCTCTCTAGCTGCTGCCAAGTTCTGCAGCTGGATGGTGGAGAGATCCATCCCTTGGAACTCACCATTCTGGGAAACCCTGCTTCTCCCATGCACCACTCCTGATCCAGCCATTGAGCTTCGGCAGTGGCTGGATCAAGTGGAGGTGGGTGGCTGTCTAGGGCAGCAAGTTCCAGTGGGCAGCTGTCCCTGTCCTGCCCGGATCCAGCCACCACCAAGCTTCATGGCAGGGTGGGAGGCAGATGTCTGAGGCCACCTAAGGCAGCAAATATCCTTACACCACTCCTGCCCCTTGAAAGTTACTAGCATCTGAACAATATTTGGTGGCGTATTTTATTTTGTATTTCTACCCTGCCCGATCCCCTTGGGGTTCAGAGCAGTGCAGCTTACAGTCATAACTCAATACAATCAATAAAAATTACCACCCCATAATACAAATAAATAACTGCTTTCTCCCCGCAACCCTATATTCCACACTTCCACCCTTCGTCCTTCTGGCTCTAACCCCCACCTACCCTCATCTCTCCTAAAAAACATTACAAATATGAAGTAACCAATTCAAAACCTAACTTTCCCTCTAGCTACAAACAACCAGAGATCTTTAGTACCAACCTTCGGCAGCCGCCTACCACTAAGGGAGGGGGACTTTTATGGAAGCCAGAGAGGTTGGGGGGGGGGGTCATCCCCAGCCTGTTAGATCAGCCAGACCCAGCAGCTCTTCCCCCACCACCTTCCACTGAAGAGGATATTTATGGAAGTCAGTTATCTTTATTTATATCAAATTTATATCCCGCCCCTCCTGCCCACAAGGCAGTTTGGGGCGGCAAACAGTTAGACCAATGAGTTACAGTAGACCAGTAGGCGAAATGAGTTCGACCAAATGGGGCTCTGCATGGGTACAAGGGTCTACTCAAATGTATCTTTCAGAATCCAGGTCTTTAGAGTGCTCATTCACTTCCTGCTGACCAAGTGTCTGGGACACAAAAATACAAAAACTGACCCCTTTGTAGGTAGCCTCCGAGGAGAGGGCAAGGACTTAAATGAGTATGGAGACCAAATTGCCAAATTGAAGGACAAGGCCTGGCTGATCTAACAGTTACCAAGTTTGAGTAAATCTCCTTTCTTTGGAATTTGAGTAATCTCACCTCTCTTCCAGGCTGTTAGTTGGAACTTACTTGTCACTCCATTTTTTCAGACTCTCTGCCCATGGCAAGTCTAGAGGTTTGAGGCCATGAACTCTCTTCCCATTATCACTGTTAGATCAGCTGGGGCGTGGGCACCTTGAGGGTTGTGAGGTCCTTGCAGAATCGGGGCCTAAGGGTTGAGGCTTTGCAGATGATAACACTGGGTGGGTAGAGTGAGCTGGAGTCTGGCGCTGATGCCGGACTCAGTTGCCAAGAGGTCAGTCAGATGAGCAGGCATAGTACCAGGTGGGTAAGCAAGCTGAAGCCAGTGCAGGAGTCAGTAGTCAGAAGGTCGGTCCTTGGAAAGGGAGTCACATATACCACTGGAAACAGGATGGATGGAGACTGGGTTGAATGGAAAGTAGGGGGAAAGAGTTAAATAGCGCATGAGCTGGGAAGAGCGCACAGACACACGTAAGTGTTGTGCTGCTCCGAGAGGACCCTACAGCCCAGTCAGGCTGACACATCCAGCTGGGAGTGTGCATAGCCAGTGAGAAGGTAGATAACCTCCAAGCTCCAGTGAGTCCCTGACAATTAATCAGTCTGGAACAATTGCACAGATTCTGCCATTTGGGACATTTACCCAAACGCATAGAGACATTTACAGTAGTGTCACAGAGAGCTAATGGTGGTAACTATCTTACACCCTATAGTGGCAATGGATAACAAAATTGTTAACCATGGATAGTAACAGCAATTCTGGCTAGTCAGTCGGTTAACCAGTCTGTAAAGACCTACTGTAGTGGCTAATTGCAATACCAAAATACTGAATAATGTTGTTAGAGTGACCACAGTACCGAAATACTGTTACTGGTAATCAGTGAGATAAAAGAACAAGAGAAAAAAAATTGAACAAACAGTTCAGAAAAGGGGAAATTGCAGGGAAAAAAGGAAAGTGAAAAATTATTTAACTCTTCTGTCGTGAATTAAACAACATTTTTCATGTCATGGGTTAGATTTCTACCACAGTTCTTTGGCATTTAAATTGCTTGACTGTGTAAGCTAGCATGAAATGTGATGGGGTAGATTTCTACCCCAGACCAGCATATCAGTCTATCCCCATGGTAAAATTAATTGGGGTATGTTTGTACCTCAGGGCCTATTTGATCACATATACAAAATGTTTAATGGTAACCAACTTCCCTTTGGGGATATCGTGTTTATGCAAGTTTATGCAAGACAGGTGTACCTGGGGTAGGAATCCACCCCAACACAGAAGATATGGGTTTTAATGTAGAGGCCCCAGCATGGTGGTGGGATCATGCCATCTGCTCACAGTGTCACCAAGCCAAACACACCCACAAAATAAGATTGCACACTCAACATATATCAACTGAAAGTGCTGAAATCCAGCAGTAAGAAGGAGAAATAGCACTGCATACCTGTTCATTTGTTTTGTTTTTTGTACACATGGCCAATAGCAAAATTATGTTAGCTGTGTAGTCCAGTCCCTAGGCACACCTTCACCAATAGCATAGCTATGTCAGGCAAATTGGGACTAGGTATCCAAATTGAAACCAAAGTTAAACTTGAAATTGGGGCAGAGGTAAACCAGAAAGGAATTATGGGCAAATGGAGCAGCCGGTAACTGTGAAACAGCTGGGGAAATGACAACACGGTAAACAGCAGAAAACAGGAACACAGTAATGCAGACAATCTTTTGGTTACTAGTGTTTAATAACTGACCATTTTGGCACAGTCATACCACAGATTGGATGGATATGATTATCCACATGAATGACCATTCCAGCTGCAATACAGCTTTTAGCAAACTTTATCGTCAGGTGTATGGTTGTACTAGAAATGGGAGAGTGAAAAGATATGTTTATTAGTGTAACACAATTTTCCTTCAGGAAGACTGTTAAATTGTTAGAATCAAAGAAAGGCTTAGACTCCCTTCTCTTTTTAGCAGGAAGATTATCTAGAGAGAAGTTGTGAAGCACTGTTGCTTAGACAGTTATATATTAGTGATCCATACAAACTAGGCAGCACCTGCTTTGCAGCTGATAATGTAAATAAGCATGGGCTTTGTCCTTGCTGAGAAACCCGTAATATTGAGCTGTAACTGTGGAGAGGGGCCAGTGTTTGCTAGTCAGGTCACTCTTAAGGCAGACCGGTAATGAGAGCTGTTGGTTTCCGCAGGCGTAGATGATTGTGAAGATATCCCTCGAGAGATGCTGATTGGGATCTATGAGCGAATCCGAAAACGGGAACTGAAGACAAACGAAGATCATGTATCCCAGGTCCAAAAAGTTGAAAAACTCATAGTAGGAAAGAAACCGGTATGTTAGTTTGAAACTTCAGCCTGTTATAAGATTATTGAGATTTGTTGGAGAAGAGATGCTACCTGGAGCTTATTCTTATAACTGTAAATTATAAACTGTCTCTGTCGCCTGCCTGGTGATTCATCCATGGGAATGGGGAGGCTGACTGGAGGGGCGGGGCGCAGCCATAGGGGTCATAATGGGCTGGGGAAAGTATGATCCCTCTGGGGAGTATAGTCGATCTCAGAGGGGGGTTAGGGTATCTAGTGCCTGTTCCCCTCATCGCCCCCCAAGTGAGGTACTGAGGAGGTTGAGATTGGAAGGGCCCCTAGTCGTGTGCTGCTGCTGCTAAATGCCAGGTCAGTCGTGAATAAGACCTTTACTGTCCAGGACCTGATCCTGTACCAGGCTGCTGACTTGGTGTGTATCACAGAGACCTGGCTGGACATTGAGTCTGGGCCTACTCTGGGTGACCTTGTCCCAGCCAGGTACTCTGTGCAGCATCAACCATGACCAAAGGGACGGGGGGGTGGGGGCAGTGTAGCCATTATTTTTAGGGACACTAGGTCTGTATGGAGATATCCAGTGCAAACCCAACCCAGAATAGAGGGCCTTTGTCTTGTGGTTGATTTGGCTAAAGGAGACAGATTAGGGGTGCTGCTTGTATACCATGCACCTTCCTGTACGGCAGCATCTATACTTGCTTTAGTCGATTTGGTGTCGAAGGTGGTATTGCGATCCCCAAGACTGCTGATCTTAGGGGATTTCAGTATTCACGCTGATACCAGTATTAAGGGGGTGGAGCAAGACTTCAGGGCCATCATGGCAACTATGGGCCTGTCTCCGGTGGTATCTGGCCTGACTCACAAGGGGGGGGGCATACTCTGGATTTGGTTTTTTACACTGGCCTTGAGGCGGGGGGTTCTGTTAGTGGGGGGAGGTGTCATCTGTGCCTTTGTCATGAACAGGCGGGCCAGTCTCCCGGCATACGTTTGCCCCCGGCAGGGTGTGGAACCTATTTGTATGGTTTGTCCTCCAAGACTAATGGAACCGGAGCAGTTCCGGAATGCTCTGGGGGATATACCTTCTGATCTCGATGACCAATCACTCAATTACCTCATTGCCTTCTGGAACGCCTTGTTAGCCGAGGCCATCAACCGGACAGCTCCCAGGCGTCCACTCCTCAAGCACAGGTGGTGCAGGGCCCCATGGTTTACAGAAGATCTGCGTCCGCTGAAGCAGGCGGGGAGACAGTTTGTTCGTTTGTTTTTGTTTATTTATTCACATTTATTGCCCGCCCCCTCATGCCCATGGCAACTCGGGGTGGCTCACAACACTAAAGCAACAATAAAATACATAAAACAGTATAAATAATCTAAAAATTACCCCTCCAAACATTCCCCCTCCCTACCCTACCCTCTCACCCTACCCTCCGAAGGCCTGGGTGTATAGCCAGGTCTTACAGGCTCAACAAAAGGCCATCAGACCCGGGGCCAGGCGAGCTTCCTCTGGGAGGGAGTTCCAGAGCTGTGGCCCGGTTACCGAGAGCGCCCTCTCCATCGTGGCCCCCCGTTTGACATGGGGGACCTCCAGGAAGGCGCCCCTGGCAGACCGCAGGGGCCACCCTGGGGCGCGGAAGGCGAGGCAGTCCCCAAGGTATGAGGGGCCCAGACTGTATAGGGCTTTATAAACCAACACCAGCACCTTGAATCTGGCTCAGTACGCTATAGGCAGCCAGTGCAGAGTG
>QEPC01013356.1:680675-697477 GCA_003113815.1 Sphenodon punctatus
GCTCCTCTCCTACTGCATCCAACCCAGTATCGAAGTTACTCTGGATCTGAGCGATCTTTGTCTGCAAAGTAGGTGGCAAACTCCTCGCAGCGGGCCTGGGACAAGTCCCCATCCAGGCAGAGGGAGGCCAGACTAACCAGCCCCCGCACCACCCGGAATAGCTCCGCTGGACGTGACTTTGCAGACGCTATGAGGGCAGCAAGGAATTCCTTCCTTGCTGTCCTCACAGCCTCAACGTAGGACCACAAATGGGTCCTATGGAGAAGTCGATCAGATTCAGAGCAAGTCCAATGCCAGCGTCGCTTTAGTCTCCTGCCTACCCGCTTCATACACCGCGGGCCCTGCGGTGATGAGACGGGGGTAGGGGACATCTCGGAGCCACCCTATCGATGGCCACCCCCAGCAAGATGTTCCAATGCTGTACCAGCACATCGACAGAGTGGCAGTTAGAGTGACGGTGGTGCTGTACTTGTACTGAAGCCGACCGACTGCAACATAGAGTGGTGTTAAAGTCCTATGCCGTGGCTATGCGAGTAGCAAAGAGGAGGTTCTTTTCTACCATCATATCATCTGCAAGGTCTCATCCAGCTGAGGTTTTCCGGGTAGTGAAAGGGCTGGTCAGTCCGGCCTCTCTCTGCCTGGAACTGGAATCTTCCAGTGCTCATTATGACAAGTTTATTGACTATTTCACAGATAAAATCGCTCGGCTCCTCCATGGTTTCAACGCTGTGCTCCCAGCTGCAGGTGCTGGGGACTGTGAGGGCTACAACTTGTGAACTGGATCCCTGCCCATCCTGGCTGGTGAAAGCCAGCTGGTAGACATTGGGGCCGTTGCTGGCGGGGGTGGTCACTGCCTCCTTTGTGGAGGACAGGGTGGTGGGGTGCCTGAAAGAGGCTGTGGTGCGTCCATTGTTCATGGGGTGCCTATTGTTCAAGAAACCATCACTTGACATTGACTCCCTGCCAGCTATCAGCCAGTCTCTAACCTTCCCTTTTTAGGGGAGGTTATTGAACGGGTGGTGGCCCAACAGCTTCAGGTGCATCTGGACCGCATCGGTTTCCTTGACCCCTCGTAGTCTGGCTTTCATCCTGGTTACGGCACTGAGACTGCTCTTGTGGCCTTGGTCAACAATCTCCACGATGAGTTGGACTGAGGCCGGTCCACCCTACTGGTTTTGTTAGATCTGTCAGTGGCTTTCGACAAGGCTGACCATGAGACGTTGGTGACCCTCGTGCAGGACCGTGCTGGGGTGGGCAGAACTGTTCTTGAATGGTTCTGCTCTTTCCTGTCCAGTAGAACTCATCATGTGGTACTAAGGGATTTTACATCTTCCCCCCCTGGGATCTCGCATGTGGAGTTCCGCAGAGATCCATTCTGTCCCCTCTCCTGTTCAATGCCTACATGAAGCCTTTGGACAAGATCATGAGAGAATTTGAGGTTGTGTGCCATCAGTATGCTGATGACACCCAGCTATACCTCTTGTTTTTCTCTGACCCAGGGCCCACAGTCTCAGTGTTTACCCAGTGTCTGGCTGCGGTGGGGGATTGGATGAGGGCGAGCTGTCTGAAACTGAATCCCAATAAGAGAGAGGTGATATTGGTGGGACGGGGCAAAGGGGTGGAAGCCCCCGTCTTTGATGGGGTGTGGCCCTCCTTGGTCCCCCAGTTTCAGAGTCTGGGTGTGCTCCTCGATTCACAGATCTGCTTGGATGCCCAGGTGGCTGGATGGTTATTACCTGTGGTGAGGAGTGCATTTTGTAAATTACATCTGGTTCGCTATCTTCGGCCTTATATCTCAGACTCCAATCTGGCCACCATCATCCCTGTATTCATCAGTTTGAGATTGGACTACTGCAACGCACTCTTATGTGGGGCTACCCTTGGCAACAACCCGGAGACTACAGCTGGTGCAGAATGCGGCAGCCTGCCTCCTGACAGGGATGGACTGCCATGAGCACATAACACCGGTGCTCCGGTCGCTGCACTGGCTGCCTATAGTCTTCCAGGTCAGATTCAAGGTGTTGGTTATTACCTTTAAAGCCCTATACGGCTGGGGCCCTGCATACCTGCGGGACTGCCTCACTCCTTGGGTTCTGGATCGGCCCCTGCAGTTTGCCAGGGGTGCCTTCTTGCAAGTCCAACGGATGTCCCGGGGGCGACCTTTGAGAGGGTCTTCTCATTAGCCGCACCTCAGCTGTGGAACTCCCTCCCAGCAGAGGTGCACCTCTCTCTGGATCTCCCTCTGTCCGCGGACAATGTAAGACCAGGCCAGGCATGTGGTGAGGGAGATGAGTAGTGGGTGGTTTGTTTTTTTCTGTTTGGGTTTTTTGTTTGGATTATTCAAGCCCATCTGCTGTATTTTAATAGTTTTTATTGTATTTTTGTATTTTGTATTATGTTTTTATCTTTTGCTGTATGCCACCCCAAGCTGCTGTTGGGCAGGTGGGGGTGGGTTATAAGTTTTGATTAAAGTAAAGTACATTGGTCTAGACAGTGATGAAAGTGATGTCTGTGTGATTGATCTGTGACAGAGATGTTATAGTTTGTATAAGATTAGTCAGCAGGTGGATATTGATCTCACTTGTATGTGTCTTTCTACTGTAGAGTGGTGAGGTCACTAATATTAAAATTTAAAACATTCTAATGCTTCAAATAAGGTTGATAAAAACCCATCTGTTGTACAAGGATATTCACCCTGTCTTGATTTCAGTCTTTAAATTTAGCTCTGAAACGTCTGCTTTTTAAGCAGCTGTAACAATTAGCTTCTGAAAGGACTGGGGCATGTTGTGCAAAGTAATGTCTTTGGAAAGCGTATTTCAACACTGTGAGATAAATTATGAGTTCTTAAGTTACCATAGTCATGGAAGGTTTTTCCTCCTCAATACAGGTGGTTTTATGAGGTAGTAAAAAAAGGGCAAGATACATATTTCTCAAAGGAAGGTACAGACTAGTGTTCGAGAAGTCATCTTAGGGACCAGGTATGCCTGAGTGCTAATGCTCTGAGTGCTGAGTGCTCTGAGACGCAGTGGAAGTGATCCCAAACGTCTGCGCGCACAGCTTATGTGTGAGTTTCACATGGCTTGCGTGCACGCCAGTGTCCCCATAGCAGGCATGCACACGAGGTGCCGCTCGTCTGCAGGGTTTGTAATGAGTCTCACTGTCTCCCTATAAGGGTTTCATGGGCAACCCACTTAACCTCTCTTCTGCATTGCCTCCATTTGTAAAACTACTTTACAATATTAACATTTCTTAGCTTGCAGAGATGCTGCATACTACTAGTAATACTTTGTACTTGTACTGCAATGTTTTCCAAGAATCTCAAAGGGGGGTTGTTTTTTTAAATGAGTTGTCAAGATCACACAGGAATTATGCAGAAATGTTCTGATCCAGCCAGAAGTGAAATCCAAGCTTCCTGATTTCAACTCTGCATTTAATCAGTTCCTGAGATGCTTGGCTACTTATCTGGCCATACTTCAGCAAAACTCCCATTGGAGTCTTGGTATTTTATACCTGATTTGGAGTGCAGGTTTGATTTCAGATTGCCCCACTTGACTGAAACTATATCACAGGAGAATACATATTTGATACAAACTTCCCAGATGATGAACTTGTTGGAAGCAAAGTATGGAGGTTAGAATGAGGTAATTTGGAAACAGTCACCGATCCTTATAGAAATATTTGTTTTTACTTTATAGGGGTTTAGTCATAGTAAGGCCATGAAATATTTACTTGCTGTGATACGATACTGTGTTTCTCTGAAGTTTAATGAACTTGTATGTGTCTTTCTACTGTAGATTGGATCTCTGCATCATGGACTTGGTTGTGTAGGTATTTCTTCTCCTATTGATTCATGGCTTACAATCAATAGTAATCAATCATTTTAATATTTGATATTGTCCTTTATGACTCTAATATTTTTTCTGCTCTACTTTGACCTTCTTAAAATTCAGACTTTTTAGTCATTTTTTCTTTTAAGTTAAATATCCTGCTAAACGTTTCCAATTTTTGATCTAACAAAAAATGTCCTAACAATTTTTTTAACATTTCTTCCTTTCATTTGTTCCCAACTATATTTTAGATATAGCATGCTCTTTCTCTCTGCCTATATATGTTCATTGCATTCATCCCTATAGTATTTAACTGCCTTACTTATAAATGAAGATTGCATCAATACTGCCCCCAAAAGCCCTAGCTATCCATCTGTCTCTCAGTTTATTAACTATCCCTTGTGGTTCTCATTACATAGTGGATATCTTCTAGGTAGATACCACCAGTAGATTAACTGGTGATATAATTTCATACATATAATAGTGTGTGCGTGTGTATAAAGAATATGATATATAATCATATATGTGTGTACATTATTATTTATTATTTATATAGCACCAGCAGTGTACCTGATACTATACACTCAATAGTTATAGACCCAACCCCCAGAGGCTTACAATCTAAGAGACAAGGGAACGGTGAACATCCAAAGAGACAAGAGTACATTCATAAGGTTGAGAAGTTGCAGGTGCCCATGCTTCACTTAGTTACGGGGAACTAGATTCTGAGTGAGGGGGAAGAGGGTGCAATTTCACTTATGAGCTAGGGAAGGCCTGACGGAAAAGGTAGGTTTTCAGGAGGGACTTGAAAGTTGGGAGGGAGGGAGCAAGCAAATGTATCCAGGGAAGGAGTTTCAGGCATGAGGGAAAGCAAGAGAGAAGGGGCAAAGAGGAGCACGGGGGTTGTAAGCAGGTGAGGGTGGAGTCAGAGGAAGCTCCTGGACAGGAGTGTGGTGGGAAGCTCCCGGACAGGAGCAGAGAGATATAGGGGAGCAAAGACATGAAGAGCGTTGACAGTGAAGACCAGGAGCTTGTGCTGAATGCATTCACATAAAGGAAGCCAGTGTAGCGAGGAGAGGAGGGGCTGAATGTGGTCAAAGAGATGGGCAAGGTGGATGACTTTGGCAGCAGAATGTTGAATGGAGATGAGGGGGGTGAGATCAGAGCAAGGGAAACCAGGAAGGAGGAAGTTGCAGCAGTCAAGGCAAGAGATGACTAGAGTTTTTGCGGTGGGAACAGTAAGGCAGGGCTGTATTTTATCAATATTATACAGAGCGAAACGACAGGATTTATCAACAGCCTGGATCTGAGGCATAAAGAGGGAGAAGTCAAAGATGAATCCCTGGCTCCGCGCTTGAGGGAATATATTTATGAGTACATAAACTAAGCCCCCCCCCAAAAAAAAACAACCAGCAAGCATTTATTGAAGTCACACACAAATATAATATTTCCAACACTGAGTCACCTTATTACTTATTTTAGTCTTGGGCAAAGATAGCCAATTGGAGTCAAAGGTTTTTTGAAATATCAGGGCAGTGGAAGTAAAATAAAACATGAATTCATTAAAATCTGAAAGAAAAGCTATTATTTTATAACTAAGTATCTCCTGTTAAAAGACTGGATGTCATTTTTCAAATATGATTCTTAATGACCTTTTTTATTGTAATAGTTTTCTCTACGTTATTGTTTTAGCAAAGAATGAACTGGTGAATGTACTTACCCTTTCACTTACATTGCTAGAATCTTTTACTTTCTAATGTTCTTGCATAAACCATCAACTTGGGAGGCTGCCGCTTGCTAAAATCATGAAAGGCTTTCCTTCACAATCTAACTAAAGCATCCATTAATACTACTTAGGTTTATTGCTCCCTCTCAAAAAAACAGAAACAAAACCTCTCTGACACTTGTATAGATTTCTAAGAATAAAGGCAATTACTTTCATTTAAATCTATTCAGGTTCTGATGAAGTTAACTGTATATTCATTGTTCAAGTCACCCCTTGGGCTCTGTCATCCTGAGCTGACAAATCCCAGGCTGCAAGCCCCCAGGCAAAGTAAATCCGTCTGCTCAGAGAATAGCAGAGTTTAGTAGCATAAACTGCCTGCAACCCATTCTCTGCTAGGAGCTCGAAACCAGCTGTTCCAACATCATAAGTGGACAGGTCTGGCCTAGAGGGATATACATTGATCCAGTACCATTTGTATTTGCCATCCTCCACCAACCAGGCTTCTCGGGAACATAGGCCATATTTTAAAGCAACCCTCTCCTGACAAATCCCTTGAGAGGGCTATAGGGATGCATGTAAGTTTAGCTACCCAATTTTGACTTGAAGCCATTAACTTTATGCACAGGCTCATGATGGGTTTCACTTTTTTTTTTTAAATGTTGTGGTGCAGTTTTGGATGCAGTTATTTATGCAGATAACATACATTTGGGTGCATGTTTTGCAGGAGGAATTGTTTACCCAATTTTTTCAATCAAGTGGCATAATGTGTGTAGAGAGTTTCAAGCATATTTCTGTTCTGTGTGACCATATGCATAGATAAATGCATTCTCCGAGGTGCGCGTGCACGCACACATGCACAGGGCTTGATACAGCTTCAGGCTAATTCAGTGAGAGTTTTGGCAGTGACTTGAATGAGAGCAAGCTCCAGGCTCCTGGTATAGATATTGAGCCACTTTCACAGAAATCTCATTACCAGATTTAACTCGACAGAACATAAAAACAAAGTTTTCAGGGAAGTTCGTAGTCCCCTTACACAGGAGTATAATTCAGATACTCCAAGCTGCCTTTAATGAAAATCTCAGAGAAAAATAACTTCTGAATAGTATGGCCTCCGCCTTCCCCTCCCCAGCGGGGACGGTAGACGGCTAAGTTAAACAAGAAGAGGCATCTCCCCTTCGCTGCCTATTTAACATGTCCTAAACTCTAACACTTTTAATTCAGAGTCTTGCTTGGTAAGAAGTGTGCTAGGAGTGGTAGGCATAATTCCACAACAGCTCTTGCATTCATTTAGAACAGAGATTCCTAAACTGTTCTGTGCAACACTGAGTGATTGTTTGCTTGGTCACATGGTGGCCTCTTTGTTGTTTCCAGCTGCTAAAGTGAAATGAGACCGAATATGAAGGGATTAAATACACCAGGCTTTGAATCCTGCCCTACCTATGAACTCCCTGAGTGGTCTTGGTCAAGTCATAACCTCTCAGTTCCATTTTACAGATGGGGAACTGAGGCTATGTGGGTGGACTCACACATAAAGCTAATTAAATCAGATGTCCATGAGGATGGAGCAAACATGTATAACAAGGCCCAGATTAGGGTTACATGTGAGGGAATTAATGGGAGTTCCAGCCCTGCTTTAAATGAAGATTTGTAGTTCAGATCAAATCTAAACACCAAATCCGCATTTAAAACAGGACTGGAACTCCCATTGACTCCCTCACACATAATGCTAATCTGGGGTTTGTTATCCATGTCCCAGGGCCCCACAGATATTCAGTTAATCAGCATTATCTGAGAGTCCTCCCATGTGTCTGTCTCTCCCTGTGTTCCCTTCACTCTTGTCCATCTTAGATTGTAAGCCCACTGGGCCATGAACCTGTCTCCATTAATAACAATTATAAAGCACCAGTACACTGCTGGTGCTATATAAATGCTTAATAATAAGTTTGTTGCCATAGGGATAGCATGTTATGGCAAGCAGGAAGATGGTTAATGTGGGGAAGTTGTCTGTTTTGATATTTTCATTAAAATTTGGAACACTTTTGAAACAGTTGAGAACCACTGTTTTAAAGGAATAGTGTTTGTTTAATGATGTCTTATCTACGGCTTCCTTTTCCTAATAAATCCTGCTGGCCATACGTGGAATTGGAAGTTATAATAAGTCTTTAATTAAAAAGTACACAATTTAAAATTCAGAAAATTAGTCTTACTGCAAAGGAATATTCTGTGCTTCGCATTAAAAAGAAACATCACTTTCTACTATGGCTTGCAGAATAATTTCATTTGCATTTGAAAGGCTTACTGTTTCTGTAGGGTCAGAATCACTGTTTTCTGTATATGTATAAGGCAAGCTTATTTTAAATTTTTAAAATGGAAAGTTATTCTTGATTGTCTTATCAGCTTGAGAAAAGAAGTCAGACTAAAATGCATTTACTTTTCCTGATGTGCTTGCCACCTTTTACTAGGCATCATGAATGGACAAATTGAATTATCAGCTCAGAGTGCAATCCTCCTCCTGCCAGCACTGGCACCAGACCTCTTGAGGACTGTGCCACTAGTCCCATGTAGTCACTGCCTCAGAAAAACTGAAATAATGTTAGCCGATGCTACTTCGTATTCGTAGAGATTTGAACGTGGAATCAGCAAACACATTTTGCTTTGTGGGGACGCTAGCTACTTTATTTCTTTCAGTGTTCTACAGATATGCAAACTTGGAGTCAGATCCTGTGTGTGTTTAAGTCAATGGCACTTTAGTATAGGTCCTAGGTCCCTGGAAAATATCTGACATTAAAGATTGCATTATTATTTTTAATCTATTGCATCTTTATGGTAGATTTTATTGTGATATTCCTCCTTTTAAGAAAGGTAGTCTACCAGTGGTCTGAGAAAGCTAAGGATACTAGCAGCTAAAGACTTCAGAAAAGGAAGACACTTTTTATTAACTGAGATCAGCATGGTACTTTTTCTGTACTCCCTTAGGTGCTCTCTCTACCCCATCGGAGACTTGTTTGCTATTGTAGGCTCTTTGAAGTTCCAGACCCAAATAAACCTCAGAAGCTTGGATTGCACCAGCGAGAAATATTTTTATTTAATGATCTTCTTGTGGTATGTATTTGACAGTCGTATTATATTTTTATGAGATAAGGTTTTATTAATACACAGATAGTGATAAGTAGAAAGGCTTACTAAATAGAGGCTAGATTATTTCAGCATGTATAAAACTGTACTTCTGTGTTAGATTTCTACTGCTATTAATGTATTTATCTTTGCTTAGAGGGAGACAGGATAACCTTTGGCCTGTTCTTATCAGCATGTGTTGGTACTATGGCAGAAGTCTCTTGTACTAGAGAGCTTTCTTAACATTGTCAATTAGATTATCTGTGTCTCGCTGTTAAGGTCATTACACCAGTGCTTCGTTCTTTGCACTGGCTGCCTATAGTCTTCTGGGCCCAATTCAAGGTGTTAGTTTTGACCTTTAAAGCCCTAAACAGCCTGGGCTCCGCTTATCTTCAGGATCACCTCACCCCTGGGTTCTGGATTGGCCCCTGAGGTCGGCCACGGGTGCCTTCCTCAGAGTCCCCCAGGTATTTCGGGTGGCGACGAAGAGGGGGGTATTCTCGGTGGCGGAGGTTCACCTGGCCCCAGACCTCCCCTCTTTCCGAAGACAATGTGAGACCTGGCTGTTCCGCTAGGCCTTTGGTGTGGGAGATGGGTGGGGGGTTGGGAGGGTTATCTCTACTGTGGATGTGTTTTGTTATTGATACGTGTAATTTTCATTTATGTGGTGTTTATGTTTTTATTATATTTTTTATAATATGTTGTGAGCCGCCTCAAGCTGCTGTAACAAGAGGGGGCAGCCAATAAATAAATAAATATAAATATATAGGAAATCTGGGGTTTGATGACATCAACCATAAGGTGCTCAGCACGGAGAAGAACCAAGCCTTTAGTTAATATATGGACACACATTGTCCTGTATATGTGTGTGTATATGTATATATGACAATGTGTGTCCATATATTAACTAAAGGCTTACACACATACCCCGCCCCTCCTGCCAGAGGCAGCTTGGGGCGGCTTACAGTTAATAAAAACAACAACATTAAAACAACAATTAAAACAACTAAAAGTAGGAAAAGGAAATAACCCCATACCCCTCCAAAAAGAGGGAAGATCCAGGACCAACCGGGTCTCCACCGGAAGGGAGGTCCACAGCCGTGGTGTGGCCACCGAGAACACCCTCCCCTGCATGGCCCCCTGGAAGACTCGGGGGACTTCGAGCAGGGCGCCCCCAGATGACCGCAGGGGTTGATCCCAGCACCCAGGGAGTGAGGCGGTCCCACAGATTGGTAGAGCCTAGGCTGTTTAGGGCTTTATAGGCCAAAACCAACACCCTGAATCGGGTCCGGAAAAACACAGGCAGCCAGTGCAAAGAATAGAACACTAGTGTAATATGCTCCTGGCTGCCCAGTCCTACCAGAAGACGGACCGCCGCATTCTGCACCAGCTGCACTTTCCGAGCCGTCACCATGGGTAGCCCCACGTAGAGCACATTATAATAGTCCAATCTGGAAGTGATGAAAGCATGAATGATGGTGACCAGGTCAGAGCCTGAGACAAACGGACGAAACGGTTGCACCAGATGTAATTGGTGAAAGGTACTCCTCGCCACAGCCTCCACCTGGGCATCCAGGTGGAGCTGCATGTTGAGAAGCACCCCCAGACTCCGTACCTGGGGTACCAATGGAGGGCAGACCCTGCCAATAATGGGGGACACCATCTCCATCGCCTTACCCACCAACATCACCTCTGTCTTTGTCAGGATTCAGCCTCAGTCAGTTAGTCCTCATCCAGTCCCCCACAGCCATCAAACACTGAGTAAGCACCGAGACTGCAGGGCCTGGGTCTATTGAAAAAGAGAGATACATATGGGTGTCATCAGCATATTGATGACACCGCACGCCGAACCTCCTGATCACATCACCAAGTGGCTGCATGTATACGTTGAACAGGAGAGGGGACAAAACCGAACCCTGCAGGACTCCACACGAGAGGTCTTGGTAAGATGAAAAAGACTCCCCAAGAACCACTCGCTGCATTCTACCAGACAGGAAAGAGAAGAACCATTCAAGAACAGTCCCGCCCACCCCTGCACAGTCCCGCAGTCACGTCACCAATATCCTATGATCAACTGTATCAAATGCAGCCGAAAGATCTAATAGAACTAATCAGGTCGAACAACCTCAGTCCGTTTCCTAGCCACAAGCGCAGTCTCGGTGCCATACCCCGGACGAAATTCCGACTGAAAGGGGTCCAGATAACCAATGCGGTCAAGATGACTCTGCAGCTGCTGAGCTACTACCCATTCAATAACCTTCCCTAAAAAGGGAAGGTTAGAGGCAGGCCGATAGCTGGCAAGGGAGTCAACGTCAAGTGATGGTTTCTTGAGCAGAGGCCAAATCACTGCCTCTTTGAGACAGCCTGGCACTCTGGCCTCCCAAAGGGAGGCGTTGACCACCCCAGCCAGCAATGGCCCCATTGTCTCCCGGCAAGGTTTAATCAGCCAGGATGGGCAAGAATCTAATTCACAAGATGTGGCCCTAACAGCCGCAAAAACACCAACCGCATCGGTGGGTGTCACTGACTGAAATTGATCCCACAAAACCAGACAAGATGGGGCTTCCATAACCTCCAGTTCCCCATATGTATTAATTGCGGCATCGAAGTCGTCGTGAATCCGAATAATTTTATCCACAAAATAATTCACAAACCTGTCACAGTGAGCAGTAGATGACTCCACTCCAAGGCGGAGGGAGGCCGGACTGACTAGCCCCCGCACAACCTGGAAAAGCTCTGTTGGACAGGATTTAGCAGATGCTATGAGGGTAGCAAAAAACTCCTTTCTTGCTGCCCGCCTAGCTACGGCATAGGCTCGTAAACTGACTCTGATGCAATCTGTCGGTTTCAGCACGCGAACGACGCCACCGTTGCTCCAACCGCCGACCTTCTCGCTTCAGCTCCCGCAGTTCCTCAGAGAACCAGGGAGGCCTGCAGAGCTGTCAACTGGGCGGCTGACGCCTAGGAGCTGTCTGATCAATGGCCTCAGTCAGCAAGGTATTCCATAACAAGACAAGGTCATCGATGGAACAGTCGTCAAGGTCAGAGGGAAACTCACCCAGAGCCTTACAGAACTGATCTGGTTCCATTAGCTTCCGAGAACGAACCATCCTAATCGGTTGTGCACCCTTCCGGGAGCAGACATACGCCAGGAGCAAGGCCTGCAGGAGGTAATGGTCCGTCCGTGACAAGAGTACAGCTGATAACTCCCCCACTAATGGAACACCCGCCTCAAGGCAGGTGCAAAACACAAGGGCTAAGATATGTCCCCCCTGACGTGTCGGGCCGATAACTCTCTGGGACAGGTCCATGGTTGCCATGGCAGCCATGAACTCATGCTCCGCTCCCACAAGGTCAGCATCGGCATGAATGTTGAAGTCCCCCAAGACTACTGACTTTGGGGACCGCAACACCACCCCCGACACCATCTCTGCTAAAGCATGTAGGGAGGCTGCTGCACAGGTAGGTGCATGGTTATACAAGCAGCACTCCCAAACTGTCACCTGCCAAATCAAACACAAGGTGAAGACCCTCAATACCTGATATGGATTGCACCAAATACCTCCTCACAGTCCAACTCTCCTTAAAAATCATGGCTACACCACCCCCCCTCCCCCCCATCCCTCCGAGCACGGCTGATGCTGCATGGAATACCCGGCTGGAACAAGGTCAGCCAAAATGGGCCCCAACTCATTGTCCAGCAAGGTTTCTGTGATACATACGAGATTGGCGGCATGGTCCAGGATTACCTCCCGGACAGTTGTTGCCTTATTCACCACCGATCTCGCATTTAACAGCAACAGCAGAGGGCCAGGGGCCCCCTGACTGAGAACCACCTGCCCATCTGCCTGGAGGGTAGTGAGCAGGACCTGTAATAAACACCTGTCCCGTCTCACTGATCTCACCTTGCCCCAATTGGGATCATATCTGCCCCGGTCTGGCAGCAGGGGAGTTCTTCCCTCCCTCCCCCTTAAGCATTCCCCATCCCTCCTCCCTAACCCACTCACTCCCCATCCCTCCTCCCTCCAAACATCCCCCCCCAATAATAAAATATAATACAAAAGACCCCCGCACCCACTACCCCCCTAACATAAACACCACAAAATAAACAAGCTCCCACCTCCTCAGGCCTCCCAAACGTTCCAAGCTAAGGACCACGCCTAAGGGAGCTTTGGCATGGTAGAACCAGCAGGCACGCCACTCTTCAGCCCTCTCGGGCCAGAAACCCCGCCCCAAGCTGCCAGGGGAAGCCCCTTTGGTCCCACCCCCTCTTCCTCTGCCACCGGGAGAGGGGAAAAGTAGAACAGGGGCCAGTATGGCCAGTCGCTCCCCAGTAGGCTCTGGTGGGGGCAAGCCCAACCAGCTCCCAGGCCCCTGGACTCCAAGCAGCCAAGGAATGCCTGCTAATGCCCCTCCAACAGCTCTTCACCCTTTGGCCACTGCCCAGAGGGCGCCGCCCTCAGGGCAGCCCCCTCTTTATGGAGTTACCTGGGTGTGGAGAAGCAGAGTCACCCAGCTGCAAAAGATCCAGCCCAGGCAGCCAAGCCCAGCTCTCCCCAGGATCCTTGCCCAGCCCCCCCCCCCCCCCCTCAGAGAGAGAGTACACACACACACATTGGCATATATTAACTAAAAGCTTGCTTCTTCTCAGTGCTGAGCACCTTACGGTTGATGTCATCAAACCCCACTGATTTCCATACAGGATCAAACCCTAAATCAAACAGCATTTCTGATCTGGCTTTGAAGAGCTCACAGCAGGGGATTTTGTATCCACTAGTAATCTTACACCAGATTTCTCTCTCCTTCCCCCTCTTTCACTGTACTTATGAGAAAATAGAAGAGATTGTTTTGCTGGTGGAGCTCTCTGTCTGAAGAATTAGTAAAATCAGTACAAATATTTTTTAAAACTTAATTCTACTAATTGAATATATTCATGTAAATTAATTAATTTGTTAAATTTGGTGGCAGAAAATGGCGTTCTTTTCCCCCCTTTTTACTTGTTTGAGTATCATTGATGCCTCATGACATCCAAGCCTATCATTTTTCTAGGATTTCCTTTCCTTATTCCTAGTGAGAAAATTAAGGCTAGCAGAAGGAGGGCTTTGGATTGTTGTTCCATTTTAGCTGTTTGTTGTGTATGAGATAAACATGCTTTTATATTGGTTTGGTTACTATATCATTTGTAGAGTATGTGGCAGATACAATGGAGGTTTTTAAAAATACCAATATTTTTTTTGAAAAACAAAAATTTCACAGAGATGGCATTAAGCCCCCCTACCTGCAACTTTCTTGTAAAAGTTTGTTTATAACCACAGTTTGTAGATAAGATTTTCTTTGTAATCTGAAAATTCCCATTAGTTGCTATTGTTGTTTGTTGCAATAGTCTAACTACTTTACTATTAAAGAAACACTTCCAACAGTGCCAGTTTATCTCTAACAAAAAGAATGGCTCATCCCATGAAAAATAAATTTAAGATGAGACTGGAGAGATAAATTCTGATGTAAATCAGGGAAGGCTAAAGTTAGGGGAAGGATGGGATATACGTTTAAATAAAGTACACCTGGATGTTGAACTATGTTAATTAGAGGCTTTATGAATACAATCCGCTCATTCACTGGAACATAACTTCAGTGAAGTGTATTTTACTGTGGCCTTTGCTTTCAAGCATGCATTTAGTTTGATTCACTGGGTGTTAACAAACATGACAGTGGCCTGCTTTGACTCGTGGGCCACTGTCATTTGTTAAAGAGCATCCAGATGTTTTCCCTGGGTGTGGTGGTTAGCCCAGGGACCTTCGGAGTCGCAGCCTGGACTATCAGCCAAAGGCCTGCCCAACTGGGCTTCAGCGGGCTATCATATGTGGTAACCCTCTGTTCTCTGCCTGGTTCGGAGTGCCCCATGACTGGTGACTATAGCAGCCCCCGGGACTGGTCACGTGAATTAATGTTCCGCGACCAGACCTAATCCTGACCAGAAAGTCTGTATTACTCTCTGAGAATATTTGTATTCTAAATTTCATCTAAAGAATAAAGAAATTGGTGGAATATTATGTGACAAATTTTGTTTTAAGTTGTAGCATAAAAGTATCATACATACTTGTGTGACACTTGCTATATACATCTATTGGAAGCAAACTTTAATTTTAGAACCAAAAAAAATAAAATTTCAAGCCACATGCATGAATACGACTGTCCAGCTGTGAATTTAAGTGCAATTCAATGCAGGGTCATCTTGCTTAGTCAGACAGCTTCAGTGGGTGTAAACAGAAGACGGCAGCTCCAGAGGTGCCCCCATCACCCCTGGGTTGGCCTGCCGGGTGGTCAAAGCAGAGAAGGCTGTGGTTGCTCTGGGAGAGCCCCACCGGTGGCACTCTAAAACATCCCAGAGTACACCGCAGGGAACAGGCTGGCCGCCGAACGTGGAGCTGTTGTCCATCTGTTGAGTGGACCCATGCTGAAGCTTTGCGCTTGGCCATCTGGCGCCCTGGGCAGCATCATAGAGTTGCGGTCGCCAGCCTAGAGTGTCAGGTGAGTACTCGCAACTCTCTGGTGCGCAGTGGGGCGGGAGGATGCTGTGCAGACAGACCGTGACCTGGAAACTCTGCCAGTCCATTTAAAGTGAACCCAAGTGGAGCTGAGAACAGGCAGATGTGGGGGTGACCCCCCTCCCCACAGAGCAGCTCTGGGGACAGACTGCCTCCCCGTCAATCTAAAAAAAGCCAGTGACTCAGTTGTTCCTAAAGTGGGACAGACTATAACTTACCAAAGTTCTTGCCACTAATCTCTGCTGCTAATCGGAACCTAGAGGAAAAAACTGAAATTAACAAGAAGCAGGTCAGTTTCACTCAGATGTGGCCTTAGGACATTATGCCATGTCTTGAATTTAGTCATTAAGAAGAAGGATCCAGGTTTTACAGAGGTTAGAGAGAAGTAGATTATTTATATTATTATTTCTATTAATGTACATGAGTCTGCAAATGAGATCAAGAATACATTATAGGCGTTTATTAATACACAGGAAAAGCTCGCAACAGGGAAGACAGACAAAGAGTGGGTGGGGATCAGATGCAGAGTGGTAACATTCCCCGAGTCAGTGATAGAGCCAAGGATTGCATTCAGGTCTCTTGAGTTCCTGTCCAGGGTTGTATTCACTATGCTGCTTCTCTCTTCATGGAAATCCCCCACCACAACTAACCGTAGCGTAGCCAAGAGGCACTGTGTGAAAATTGTCCCTCCTATCTTCAGGCAGCCACAGGGAGCTATTGAACATCTACTAGGAGGAGCTACAGCCCACAAACATTGACATCAAACAAATAGGGATCTTAATACTTTTCTTTGAGAGGTGGTGGGAGAAATCAAAGGTGGATAATATAGAGAAATTAGGGAACACAATGTTGAGAAGGCAGAGAAAGGGAAATGGTGTGACAGTGAGTGAAGGGGATGTGTTAGAGGGATATGGAAATAAAAAGAGCCAGAAACCGAAAACAGTATAAAAAATATAAGATAATCATGATCTTGCCATAGGGAAGTAAAAAGAGGAGGAGAAGGTAAGACCAAATGGCATGCGGAACATAGTGTCTATTAAATAATGTAAATATACACATACGTTAATTGTCTATTAAAGTTAATGAGGCATGATAGCAAAAGTATCAAGTGGGGCACGATGGCAAAAGTATTTTCATCCTGGAAGCCAAATCCTTGAACTAGTAGGAGCCAAGTGTCAAGCTTAGCTTTCATTTCTACATGAGATGATAATAAAATCCTATCCACGTAGACAAGTTTAAAAAAGTGAAAGTAGCAGATAGTTGTTTTAATACAATTCAGAAGTTGACCTTGGACATAATGTATTTTCTGATATGCCAGTTAACTATAGTGATCTAGACAAATGTTACATAGACATAATTTACCAGTTTCAAGTATTTTGCTATTTTCCCCCAACATCCATTTTATAGCACCATTCTTGTTGTTCCTTTTTGATATTTTTAGGTCACGAAGATCTTTCAAAAGAAGAAGAATTCAGTCACATACAGTTTTCGACAGTCCTTTTCCCTCTATGGAATGCAAGTTCTTCTTTTTGAGAATCAATGTAAGTCTTCTCTACTTTTAGGCTACCATATTATTATTATTATTATTAT
>QEPC01013356.1:697566-725606 GCA_003113815.1 Sphenodon punctatus
AGACAGGGGAGAAGACAAACAAACATTCAGGCGGATGCGAAGTCTCAGGTGTGTGTACTTGGCTTGGTTACAATCAGGTTGGTTGCAGCAGTCTGCAGAGGAGGGCAGACAGTAAGTGTATGGGGAACGACTAGCAGGCATTGGGCAAGATGGCGAGGAAAAAGTGGGTCTTGAGGAGGGATTTGAAGGAGTGGAGGGAGGGGGCAAGGCGGATGTGGGTAGGGAGGGAGTTCCAGGCATGGGGGGCAGCGAGGGAGAAGGGTCGAAGGCGGTTAGGTGAGCAGGAGAAACAAGGGAGAGTGAGGGAGGGAACAGAGGAAGAGCGGAGAGCGCGTGCAGGAGTGCGGAGGGAGATTAGGTCCGAGAGATAAGGGGGAGCTTGGTTGTGGAGTGTTTTGAACGTGAATACCAGGAGTTTAAATGGAATACGTTCAGGAAGGGGAAGCCAGTGAAGAGAGAAGAGGAGAGGCTGCACGTGGTCGAAGCGACGGGCAGAGTGAATGACCTTGGCAGCAGAGTTTTGGATTGCGATAAGGGGGAACAGGTGAGAGTGAGAGAGGCCAGCAAGGAGGAGGTTGCATATGAGAAGGAAGATTCTTAGATCATGGAGTCAAGTCAGTACGTGCTGAAAATGACTCTCGAATAAAATAAAAGATGCCATGGGAATGCAGCAGGACTGCAGTTCTCAAAGGCTAGAAGTTATGTTTAGCTCAGTGTGATGATTCTCAATGCAGTAAGGACAAATATGGCATGTTCATTTCTGATGCTGAGGCCCAGTTAACCAAACCTTTTTGACGAAGAGCATTAAATAGAGATTACAAGAGCAGTTTGTGCAAAGCAGTGTGCTCAAGTTGCTATTTATTTTTCTAGTTGATTTACAGGTGGGGCTGAGCATCTCAGATCACAGGTAACTTATTTATTAAAACATAAAGTCATGATATCTCCATGAAGAGACTCTGCATTAAAAGCCTAAATATGCTGCCTTCCAAATGGTCCAGAGATTAATTAGTCTTAGCGAATAGGGCTTTGATCCAAACCACTTAAGCCAATGGAAAAGCGTTCACTGGATTCATTGCGCTTTAGATCAGGTCCTAGGTGTGCCATAGGCTCTTTGTACATGTGACGCTCCCATGCATGGACACTCATCGGCCACGCACGGGAACATCTCATGTAAATGCAGGGATTCTGGGTGCATGGTCCTGCGATCCATGCATCCCCACCCACTCCCCACGCATGGAGCAACCGGTGGGAATTCAGGTTGCTCCATGCGTGGGAATGCAGGGGGAATTGGTGTATGCCCATGTGTACCCACCCCACAGCAGCATGCAGACCAACTTCCCTCTCTGCCATGGCCCATTTAAAAATGGCCATACTCTGCTTTCAAGCTCATCAGATTCAAGCTTTAAGGTAAGCACAGACCTTCTCTGAAAATGCCTTGCCACATCTTTTGGGGAGTTTAACACCAGCAAACTACATCATTAGCAATCCCCACAGATCATAGTGCTCTCCATTGAGAACAAGAAGAGTAGATAGATAGATAAGCTTTATTCGGCAGACTGTAGGTCATAGCCGTTGCATACATAGCAAACATATACATATACATACATAGCAAACATACAAAACATAAAAAAGGCAGGGACCTCAGCATAGGTCGCGCCAACAATCACAATAATACAGTAGTACCAACACCTAGCATGCCCCCTCACACACTGCTCTCCCCCAATGGCAGTTTAAATTCCAAAAAAAAGTTTCAGCAGGGCAAAAGCCTTAATCAAGAAAGAGATGACATCCCCTGTAATTTTGGGGTCCTGATCATCCAAGGCTATACCCACCAGGGACTGTATGGTTCGTCCCTGTATGGTTCATCCCTGGTGGGTATAGACAGGGCAAGAAGCCATAGCAAGAAGAGAAGTGATTTCTCTGGTAATTGGAATCCAGACAACGTATGGCTTTGCAGATCATGGTTAAATCTTTAACTGCCTGACTAATAGGTATCAAATACAGCACAGCAGTGTTGTATGCAACAGCTTATTGCTTTTCAGAATTTCGGAGGACCAACTGACCCCTGGAAATCAAACCACAGGATCAAACCTGATCAGGCAAATTGCCCCTGATTAACAGACAAGGCTATGTTGCGTGTGAGCTGGGGCCTCAAGGTACTTGGGCAGCAGATGTGGCAGAATGGAATCCTGTAGGGTTCTAAATGTAAGAGACTTGGGGCAGAAAATACTCAGGTACCACCCTTTGGAGTTTTTCAGAGAAGGAACAAGCATACTAAAGTCTGTCTTGCTCATTCCTCAAAGATCCTATGGGAGAGGCAACAAAACCTTATAGTCACACTTCTAAACCTGAAGTGCAATTATGTTTGCCCATTCATTAATGTCCAATTAATTTTTTCTTGAAGCCTGTTAAAGTAGTTTCCAAAGTAGCATGTAAGCTGTTCTTTGGAAGATGGAACAGCTCAAAACGTAAAAACTGTAGACAAGAGTTGGAGAAAAGGAGACTACTGTAGCATCATTTGTATTCTTTTAGCCTCCTGTCACCAGCAGCAGTGTTACTTTCAGTAGCATGGAAACAATATTTAGGTAAAGACTGACAAATAACAATTGTTCCATCTGCTAAATCTATGTGCTGCAGCTGTCAGAGTCCCCTTGTTTCCCAGGGATGGAATTCATAAACACTCTAAGACCTGTATTGCCAGTCAAAGGCAGCAAAAGTGTTCAGCTTCGTTGTTGATGAGTCAGTGGACATTACGCATAGGGTGATAAGCATGAAATTTATTTGGGGATCAGTTAGCTCTAAATGGATAAAATAGACCATTCATCTCCAATACATACATAGACCCCAAGGCAAAAGCAAGGTAGGTATTTTTATATGTACAAGCAAAAAACTTTATTTTAAAGAGTTCTGGCTGGCATTTCTTTTCTATAAAGTTACAGTAACACTCGATAGAAAATATTGTATTTTCTTTACCAAAAAACCCCCCACAAAAACTCTCTAACTATTAAAACTATGGTAACTTTGTTTCTTAACTCCATCCTTCACTTAATATTTGTCTGTCAGGCTACATAGATTTTGAGACCTTCAAAACTTTTGTACTAAATGGGCATTTCTGCTTCTTGCCTTTCATTTAGGTGTAGAGAAGGACATGGGTTTTTTAATGTTGGAGGCTTTGGTGTATGGGGCCTCGCAAAAATCAGAGGAGCAAAGTTTGTGTCCCTACTTATTGTTGCTTTGCAACTGGGGTCCCTAGAAATATCACTGGTATTAACACCAGCCCTATCTTTAGGATTATTATTTTTATTGGTTGCTACATTTATGGAGTTTTTGCTTCTAAATAAAAGACAGTCTAAAATTGAGGCAGTTTGAATGCCCTGTGCAATCAAAGTGATATATGCACCTCTGGCTCCAATTTCTGTTTGATGCCTTATTTACCTGTTTTATTTCTGTTCCCCGTTATGCCCGTGCTTCTTGCCTCCCTCTCCCTGCCTTGGCTGTTTGTGTTTCAGTGTTGAATGGGCCACTCGACTTATCTGTTCCCCCAAGAAAGGTGAAAGGACCGATGTTCCTTTTTGTTGGGATGTTATTCAGTTTAGATGATGCATCTACTTTTATGCAAACTATAGTTGTATCTCTGCACTTTCTACAGCCATAAAGTACTTTTGGAACAGGCTGACCTTGAGGGAGATAAAGGGGAAGAGATTGTCTCACACCAGATGGTGCTGCTAGAGCAACTACGAGAGGATTTGTTGTTCTGCTTAAGCAGCAATGTAAAATGCTTAGATTACATTTTGTTGTATGCTTGAAAGTACCCTGACTGAAATAATGTGTGCTGGAATTTTTAATGAAGCTGATCTTCTTTCATTTGTGTAAGAGCTCAGAACCTTCCAAAGTACCTAGTATTTAGTTTGATGGCATCCTGTTGATCAGTAAGGTCAGCTAGTTAAGTAAAGATTTTTGCTCAGTCGTTTATTAAATAAACAATTTTTTTCAGTACATCATTTGTAGAAGTCACCAGTTCATGCAAACAGTTAATGTAAATAGTTTTCTGCAGAAGAACGAACTTCCTTTATGGAGTGGCAAAGTCATTTGTGTCCAGCTGTTAAGTGGGGCTGTGCCAGATGTGAAGCTAGACTGATGGCAGTCACATTCAAAGATAAAAATGCAGACAGTCTCATTTAAATTGGACTTTGATTAGATGCCCTGAAAATGATCAGTGCTGTTGTCAAGATATCCTATCCCATGCAATCATCAAATCTGAAGTATGATGTTCTGGAAGTTACGTGTGGGTGCTAGTCCTATTCATTTCGACAGTTCTTGTGCTTGCACTAAATGCTAACGCCAGAAGATTGAACCTACGGGGCATGACTTATTGGTAAAAGCATTAGAAACAAACGTGGTTGGAGAGCTGAGTTTAACAGACAGCATCACAATGGGTGTTTTCAGATATGATGGCCCCTGCGGCTGCCACGACCTTCTCCGGGCAGTGGTGAGAGTGGTCACTCTGGCCAGGACTTAGCCCATCTGCCAAATCAATGTGACAGCGGGAGGGGGCTGATTCTGAGAGTTGATCCTATGGACTTTATTCAGCAAAATTCCTTCAACCTGCTTAATGGGAGGTGGAATAATAAAGCAATTGATCATAAATCATTATCAGATCTATAACATTTAGGCTTTTCTCAAGGACGTTTCTTCCAAGATGCACAGTACAGCAAGTGTTTAAAAGTAAAACCTGCATAATGCTTAAATATTTCAATATTATTATACAGCTTTAAAGTTAATAGTTTTTACATACAGAAGTTCTAATGTGCCTTGCATTTTTCACTAAGCTCCATATTTTTTTTAATTCTTTATACTTGCTTTCAGTTACATCCATTATAAATTCTATACCTACAAGCCATATTTTTAAGATGGCCTCTACCTAGCCTCTGATATTGCATGTGAACATTTTTCACTTGCAGTTGTACATGTGCACGTGTAGTCTGGACATTGATTGTCTACCTGATTTGTATATGCAAAACCAGATACTTTGCATTGAATGTGCAAAGCTGCTTGGCATTGTTTTGGAGACTGTTTTGAAAATTTGGCTCATATTCTTCGCAAAATTAAACTTAATTATACTTCGTTGTGTGTCTCTTGAGCCATGCATACATAACATAAAAAGTATTTGTGTATGCCTATCTGTGTGTAAAATAGCATATTTCAAATATGCATATATTATATACATTTCAAAGATATCAACCGGTTTTGTTAACGGTTTTCTGCATGACTGTTGTGAGTTAATCTCTTTTGAAAAATACATTTAAGGTGCTGAGCAGGTGAAATGCGCATCTCTGGCTTTGAGTTATGTATCAGCAGTTCCTATTTTTATGCCTCCTGTGCTGTATCTGAAAATATTTAACAATTAATTTGGGGGGGAGACTAAAGAATGAAAAAGAATAAAATGAAAGTTAATAAACGTGTTCTGCAATTTTCTTCTGCCCCTTTTTAGATTATCCAAATGGCATACGGCTCACATCAGCTGTTCCAGGAGCAGATATCAAAGTTCTAATAAATTTCAATGCACCCAATCCCCAGGACAGAAAGAAATTTACAGATGATTTGAGGGAATCTATTGCAGAGGTTCAAGAAATGGAAAAGCACAGAATAGAGTGTAAGTACAAAGGTACATAGAGTGTTTTTAAACGAATCACCATTAATGCTTAACATATAACAGAGGTGGGCAAATGGCAGCTCAGGAGCTGCATGCCGCTCTCAGGCACCTGTACTATGGCTTTTGCCAGAATTGGCTGGCTGGGGGCATGTCCATGTGACGCCCTCAAAAGCAAGAGAAGCTGAGCCATCATGTCAGCCAGTGGAGCCTCCTGAGGAACATGGGAGCAGACCTTGTGCTGTGATTGCTACTGCCTGAACCCACTAGACTGCCTGGGAGCTAGAGCTGTGATGTGATGGGGTTGAGGGAGTTGTGGGAAGCTTTGCTTCCCCATCCCTGGGATTGAAGGAAGCTGCAATCAATGTAATGCGTTTTGTGGCTCTCGGCAATATGAAAATTGCAGGATGTGACTCTTGGGCTTGGGAACTTTGCCCACCCCTGACCTGACATAGGCCCTTTTTACACAGATGCTCTAACAGTGATAAAATGGGTGTTACATTTTATTATTCATGGTACAGGGCAACACTGCAGCCCTGCAACATGGGCCTTTTTCACACGAGATGCCTCCACCCAGTTTCACTGGGTGGAGGCATCTGTGTCAACACCACTTGCGGTGGGTGTAGGTGCATGCGTGCTCCTCCGCAACACCCATCTCCACCCACCCATGGAGCAACGGACTCCACTGCCGATTGCTCCGTGGGTGAGTGGTGGGTGTTAACTAGCTGTTTGTAAATCTTGGATATGTTTTAAACCGGCATTGCCGTACAGAGGTGTGTTTAGAGCATGCTTCATTGTATTTCTCTTCAGATCAAACTCAGTACTTTGAAAAACCTCCCATTTTTGGTTGTCAAAATACCCTGTGGGCAAATGAAAATGTTTTACTACTGCACATTTATATCTATTTAAACCTAGGATTTTATGTTACATTTTTTACAGCACATGACATTGTATTATGATCAGGAACCTGTGTTCACTGTACTTTTCCCATTGCCGGCGGTGAGGAAAACACACAGAACACGGATCCCTGATTATAATGCCCTTTGAACAGAGCCGAAGCTTTCCTCTCCTACCCTATTGGATGATGGCTGAGATGTCATGCCATTCCTCCTTCAGTTTCATTATAGACAATAACTATGAATTGTACAATTACAGCTGAGCTAGAAAAGCAGAAGGGGGTGGTGCGGCCAAGCATGTCCCAGTGCTCCAGCCTGAAGAAGGAATCGGGGAATGGGACGCTGAACAGAGCCTGCCTAGATGACAGCTACGCCACTGGGGAGGGGCTTAAAAGGAGCGCGCTTAGCAGTTCCCTTAGAGACCTCTCTGAAGCAGGTAAGCACCATGTTTCCTTCCGTATTGGATACAACAACATATGCAAAGGAGCGTAATGGGTACACATTAAAGAAACCATTTCAAAACCAGTAACCCAGGCAATGTAAATGTTTGGTTTGTACATTTCTTTGTTTATTATAGTGGTGGTCTTATTTTAAATTTATTTTTTTTACCCTCTGCTATACTGAACAAACTCCATTTGAAAATATCAAACTGTTGTAGCTTGCTATATAAACTTTTAAAGGAGAAGGAAGACAGAGGAAAATTGTAAGTTAATTGTAGGGAAATGGCTGAATCATTCTAGGAATGACCTGCTTCAGTGCTTAGCCTTCCTTTCTTCTTTTTTTCTATTTTTTTAAATCCTTCTATTAATGTAGTTAGAGCCCAAAGCACCAAGGATCCCTGTGTAATGACTGTTTCCCTGTGTATTTTGTGCTTAACTGTATCCATGTAGTACATTGATGAATGAAATAGAATGAAGCCCTGCTAAATTCTGTCTTGAGCAACACAATTCAGGCAAACTGTGTGATTGATGCTCTCTTATTTTGTTGTTCACAGTACAGCTGTAGCTGAAACTGAAGACTACTATTGCCAGTGTAACAGGGCAAGCCCTTTTGGCAAAGTAGTAACACCCCCCAAGTCTCATTGCTGCTTTTGTGGCTAAAATTTGATCTAAGCTATTTAAATGGGAGTGGGCTACATCCATTTAAAACTAGGAATGGAAGAAGTGACATGTGCCTGGTTTTAGTTTGTTTTGCTTGTTTGCTGCCAGCCTACCAGCCATTATTAGCAATCAGTGTGCAGAATGTTGAGCATCTGGTTCCTGTTACTATCAATGGAAGTAGCGTGACCATAGCTCCCCTTTAAAAGAGGATGCTTGTGAAAAATACATGTTACAGGGCTGCATCGGTCCTGCACAATGTATTTTTCATAAGCGTCCTCTTTCAAAGGGGAGGTTTGGCCACCCTAAATGGAAGCTGTGCCTGCAATTCCATGTACCCCCTGGTGAGCAGCACCAAAGTGATTTTTTTTTATATGAAGTCTTATCTGCTTATAGTGTACTATTTATTCTTTTAAACTGCTGTATGATTTGCAGTGTGGCTATACATTTTAAAATACTATATACCTTTAATACAAGTTGGGGAGTTTTTAGCTGTGCTACTGTAAATAAAGCATTAGTAAATTGAATATGCAATCTGTGTGTGTGTGTGTGTGTATAAGTACATATATATATAATACATATACACACAAACACACATTTATTTGTTTTTCTGTTTCGGCCACCATGATCCTATATCCATCTGTCTTATTTAAAAGACCTAGGACCTGATCCAAACCTCACTTGGGTCAGTGAGAGTCTGTCCATTGACTTTAGCAGGCTTTGGATGCTGTCTCTAGTCCTTATCATTACTAAGGGTACAATTCTCCATCCATTAAAGTCAATCACTCAGTTCCCATTAACTTTCATGGTGGAGGTTCGTACCTTAAATCTCAGATAAGAATGGCTTCATCATCTCTCCTGTTTTTTAGAATGAGAACAAACATTATAGGATAGAGGCGTGTCACATATATCCAAAATAAGTTACGTGATTCCTGATTAACTGTGTTCATCCCTTAAGACTTTTCCATCCCACTCCTTCAAACATTTCCATGTCCTAAAATTCATTTAGAGGATTATGTGCCATAAACAAGATAAATTCTTCTTGATCATGAAAACATTTCATATATCAACAATACATGCCTGCTTTTGGCATGCTCATTAACAAAAATGTTTTCCCCCCACAACAGAACATAGAAATCATTTGTGGATTAGAGGGTTTATCAATGAGTTTGTTAAACCCAACTAAACTTAATTTTAATATTATACCTCCTGACAGTTATGGGGAGTTTCTGTTTGGTCTTGTGCAGTGCAATTAACTAGGGAAATTACACACCTCATATACCTGATTTAGGTTAGTAACACACGTGGTTATTTTCAGTCACTGGTTATAAATTGCTATTTTTGAGATACCTCAAGAATCACTGTAGTTAGCTTGTAAGATGTCTGGTAGCTAAATCATCCTATTATTAGAATTTTTCATTGTCCTCTTCTAAGTTCAGCTTTTTTTGGAGATTATTTTGCCCCAATAAGTGGAATAGATTTTCCCCAAGAAAATCACAGAAAGGTCTACCAGTTTGTGAAAACACTTTGACCCCAAAGCAATATACCCTACAATTTATTACTGAATATGGAAAGCTGTTATTAGCTTAACCTAATTCTTCATAAGGGTATTGATTATAGAGAGTGGGAAAGGGAATGTGTATGTGTGTGTGTTAGCAAACTACATAGTTGCTTGCTTATTGGATGGTGCTAGATAGGAAATTTCCACATCAAGGTGTATGTGGTGTTTGAGACCCTTTAAAATATGGTCACAGTAGGAATAGTCAGTTTTTTCTGAAAATGGTTTGGCTGTGCAAGTAGGTGATTATTATTATTATTATTATTATTATTATTATTTTATGATAAACATTTGTATAGCACCAGCCATGTACCTGGTGCTTTACAGAACAAAGATAGACACTGTCCCTCCCTACGGCTTACGAAAATGTAAAGTTAGCTGATCTGCTTTAAAAAGGAAAAAAAATGTTTAAGTCTAATTTAAAAAATAAAACCAGACACACTATCTTTTGGAACCTTTATTTTCCTATATACCATGTATCTAAAAACCTCCTATGAAGTATTTCAGTAAAACATATATCATCTGATATTGTTTAGACACTCTTTCTTAATCATTGTTACAAGAAAATTCATGTCATATGAGCAAAAAAGTAGTGAACTAAGGGGTTTTAGTCTTAAGATTTGCGGGCGCAATCCACAAAATGTGCAGTGAAAGCATGTGAACGCAGAGCTCCTTTTTGACGTACACATGAAGACAAAATTGCAGTTTGCCAAAAGATCCCAAACATGGGAGAAAAGCTGCATTGCCTAAGGAATAATGGATGCCTAAGGGATAATGTGAACAGCTCGTCCACAGGCCGGATTAGGGATGCTTGTTTCAATACAAGTTTTGTGCCTATAGAGTCGACTTCCATTTGGGGACCCTGAACATTTTATGCAGGCACCCCTACACAAAAAGATGCATCACAATTGGTATGAGGGAAGAAGGATGGTTTTGTCACTAAAGAACTTCTCAGAGTGTGGATACCTAATTTTCTGATCTTGTAAACTTCTTACATGACTTG
Organism: Sphenodon punctatus; assembly: GCA_003113815.1. Lineage (NCBI taxonomy): Eukaryota > Metazoa > Chordata > Lepidosauria > Sphenodontia > Sphenodontidae > Sphenodon > Sphenodon punctatus. The sequence continues at coordinate 707,771 of QEPC01013356.1, forward strand.
ACACTAGTCCATTTACAGCCTAAATTTTAGAGGCGCTGAACATTTTCCATTCCCGTTACTTTAAGGTGAAGATCAGACATGGGTGCTCAGCACTTCTGAAAAATCTGACCCTTTACAACCTCTTTTTGCCCGACTGTCTTTGCCTGCAAAATGTTAATAAACATATACCCACTTCACCAGTGGGATTGTGAGTTTCATGATGGTAAAGTAGCTTTTGGGATCAGTGCTATAAAAGTGCCAACTCCTTTTGTGGCATTACAACTAGGTGCCAGTACTTTTCCTGGTTGCCTCAGCACATTTCCCAAATAGCAATAACATTATAAAAATAGAAACTGACATTTAATTCAGGTGTAAACATAGTCCCTCTGCTTATGGTTCATTTATAACACTACACTGGTTTTAATTTTTTCACACTGTTCCTGCCCTTGAGGTCAGTGGGTGATAGTTTTAATTAGTTCTTTGGTTTCCCTCAGGCATGATTTACTCTTTGGGAAAGCCTCTGGGGATTTTCATTACCCTAGGTTTCACACCAGCAGTAGCAGACTTCATGTCATTTCAGGAACCTTCCCAACTGTGATAGGAGCAGTCTTTAAGAGAGGGCCATTGGTTGTTCTCTCACACACTTGATAGAGAGGAAGTTACCCTCTTTCCCATGGGATTTTTCCTATGTATAGGAGGTAATAGTCCATCACAACAGAAATATCCTTTGGGGCTGGGAGACATCAGAAATGCCCAAGCAGTATGCATTGTTTGGGAGGAGGGGGCGAGGGGAGGAGACCGAGATCTCACTCAATAGAACCAAATTGCCAGTGTTTAATTGCTTCCCCTTGCCTTCATTGTCATTTTCCTTCTGCCCCAATGGAGAAGTCAGTGATGATTCCTGTCATGTTGCATTTCACTGGGCACCTGTACCATCACTCACTTCTGTTGGATCCCATCACATGAAAATGTTTTTAACCATGTGGATTCTCATGGGAAAATCCTCTTTTGGAAATCCCCAAATCAGTCTGCAAAGTGTGAGCTGCACTCACAGCCTGAAATGCACCAACCTCTGCACCAATAACACTACCCAATTACTTCCTAGATGGAAAATGATTCTCTCCTCTAATGCAGGAGGAATTCAGACAGGTAGGATGTAATTAAAAAGTTGACCAGGATACTAGGAATAACACTCCTCTCATGGAGAGTGCTGGGGCACTTCAATGATCACAGGTGGGCCAGAGTTCAAGTGTAAGTTTCATCTGTAAAACAGGATTAAATGAATATGGATTATGGGCTACCTGATTCCAGGTTAGACCTGAATCACAGTAGTGAGTCAGTACTGGGCAATGTGGGCTACTTCTATTTGTGTAATGCATTTGCTCTGGATAACTGCATTTTCCACTCTCATGAATCCAACATTTTTGCAACCTCTTGAGGCCAGTACAGCGAGGCATTGTTTTCTAGGAGACTGGTAACATAGTTTGCTTTACTAAGAACGTCATTTGGATCCTTGTCCAGAGTTTTCTATCCAAAAATCACAAAATGAATTCAAGAATTTCTGTAGTTCTCAATATGTCTTTCATTGGCTCAGAGCAGGTGGGCCTAGGAGGCACAGTGCAGTAGTGACATGTAACCCTTCCTGTGATCGTTTGTATGTTTCCAGGAGTCCTACTTCTGCAGCACATAACGTAATTCCATTCATGATACTCTCTGCAACCGCACAGAATTTGCAAACCCCTCCATGGATAATCTGATTTCTGTCTTCCTTGTGCCAAGGATATGTCTCTTCTTCAGGCATATGCTGGGGGGGGGCGGGGGGGGGTTTGTCTCAGTAGGCGACATGGGTGGTGCTTCCTAAAAAAGAGCGTAGCAAGCTAGCATTGTTTATTGTCATCTGGTAGGAGCTGAGAATTAGTTAAAGGAACTGAAGAAGACTGAATGAGCTGAAATTTAATTTTACAAAGAGAGAGACAAATGGGGAACACAGGGTAATAATTTCAGACAAAACGACACCACAGTCAACCCCAGTGAATCCCCTGTGGTGGTCATTTGTCCCGTAACATCTCAGGGTAATTTTAGACGTTACGAGACCACGGTCAACCGCAGTGAAACCCCCTGTGTTGACCAAAAGTCCCGTAACGTCTAAATGATTTCCGCCAGATTTCACCATGGTAAACCTCCGGCGGGAATCATTTTGACCACAGTTCTGGATCTCTGACCGCCCGGAGGTCCAGAATCGTGGTGGGATCAGGCCCAATGGTCCGGAATCGGCAGAAAGTAATGTCTGTTAACTTCCGCCGGCCGGATCGTGGCCCAGACCACGATGTGGGATTGGGCGCAGCGACCAGATTGGCCGCTGCACCCACTGGTCTCCCGGGAGGCGGGCGACCGGGGAGGGGCTGTGTGGTCGCGCCGCGCAGCCCCGCCCCCTCCCCAATCCCCTGTAGGAATCTGCCGGCACGTCTAAAGGACGGCCAGGCAGATTCCTGTCTGGGTTCCGAAACGGTCCCGGACCGTGGTGAGCCAATTGGCCCATCACATCTGAAATTACCGTAAATGATTCCCACCAAATGTTCACCACGGTGAATACCTGGCGGGAATCAAAATAACCACGATTCTGGAGGTGAGGCCGGCCTCACCTCTGGAATCGTGGTTAGATTGGCCATGATCCGGGATGGGCCAAAGTTTCATCTGTAACTGACCCATCCCGGATCGTAGCCCAGACCGCGATACAGAATCGGGTGCAGCGGCCAATCTGGTCGCTGCACCCGCCTGTCTCCCGGAGGGTGGGGGGGCGGGGCTGTGCAATCGCACATTGCGCCGCGCAGCCCCGCCCCCTCCCCGATCCCCGATGAGAATCAGGCCGGCACGTCTAAAGGACGGCCGACCTGATTCCTGACCGGGATCTGAAACGGACTCCAGTACGTGATTCAGTGTGGCAGGCCTGGAGGCCCGGCACATCTGAAATTACCCAGAGAGGCCTTTAAAAATATTTAAAGTAAAGCAGAATGCGTTGAGCACAGTTAGTCATTAAATTTGATAAACACCATCTGGATTTATAGCACAGCAGTTAACAATCACTTCACTGCAGAATTACAGTAATAGGCAGTAGCTGAATAAACTCCTTCTAGCCCTAAAATGCCTTTGAAGATTGCAGTTCAAGAAAACAGTTTAAGCTAGGGTGGATGAAGTACTGGAGCATATGTTTTACTGAGCAATCCTCTCTGGCAAAGGGAATACTCTTTAGGGCTTAATAGACTGTTTCCAGTTTTAACCCAGGTCTTTCTAAAGCCTGCAATTGAACTTGATGGCCTTTGGTAAAAACAAATTGAAATTGCAATGCAGTACTAGTTACTGATCAGAAGAGTGTAAGCACTCCCTTGCCCAGAGTTGCCCTGAGTAAACATCTGTTTGTCCATACATACCATGTTCATCACCATAGTATCGGAACACTTCCATTCTGGCCTTACTATAAATGGGAGATCTACGGCTTTCCCATATTGCTTCATGCTGGGTCACTTTCATTCACCTATGCTATCTATCCACTCTACCACCCACCACTGGGTGAGAAAATTGGTATATTGCTCTAAAATTGTGGATTGACAGCAGGAGTGATTTGAGTGTTGCAACTAGCACTATCCCCAACAGCAGAGTGGCTCCTCACCCAGGAAGTGAGAATTCTAAGAAACTGAAGCCCAGCTTTCCCTTGAGATGTCTGATACAGTGCAGGGCATTAACAGCCAAACTCTAGCTACATTGCAGAATAATTGACAAAATTTTGGGCAAGCAACACTTTTCCTATGGAATTGCTTGTATGCAAAATCACTGTCTCCTTATTGACAAGAATTTGGGTGTTATATTATGAACTTTGAGTTTTGTAAAGGCAGGTCCCCGGACATATTGCAGTACAGGGGAGTACGAGAGAAATCCTCTAGTCTGGATCTTTCCTTATTCTGGACATGTTTTTTGTTCTCCACCATTCTTAATGCACAGTATTTCTGTTACAGTAGAACCTTCCCTTCTCAGGACACCTTTTTAATTTGAACATAAAGCATGTTGCTTGAGGTGCCTGGATAAGGGAGTTTTGGCTGTACCTAATGCATACTCTGGAAAGAGGGGGATGCATCATCCCTTCTTCCGGGGAGGACATTTGCCATAATGTGAGTCTCTTAGGGAAAGTGGTTTTATATGGAAAGGGAGATAAGTGTTGAATACGAGTCTGCACTCCTATGGGAGTTTTTTATGTTTATCATTAGTTTTGTTTGATCACTATACAACTCTCCCCCAAAAGAGCATTCTTACACTTTCTAATCTTATATCCAACAAGTTACACTCAACAAAAACACCTTTAGATGCTGCCACTTAGGGTGATTTCAGAAGTGACGTGGTTAATGTCCACCACAGTCAACCTCAGTCAAACGCGGGGTGGGGGTGAAAGCGCCGTGCATGTCTGTTTGCTCGCATCCACATGTTCACCACAGTCAAATGCGGCCCGGGGTGAAGCTAACCATGTTTCATGAGGTCGGGGCGGGAGGAGGTCCAGAAGTGTGGTGAATGGTCACCACGGAAGGAGTGAATGAAAAGTAACTTCTGAACGGAAACCCGCAGCCGTGGTGGAAGGAATAGACCCCAGCCATGGTATGTTCTGTGGCTCAAACCGTGGTCCACGTCTCCACTGCATGTCTGTTGTGTTCCCCCGGCCCATGTTCTCTCTGATTGCCCTCGGGCAGTGGTCATGATCCTGTCACTTCTGTTGGGGCCGCACGTGTCACCACAGCCCATGGTGAATCCATTCACACCAGAGTGGGATTCACTATGGTGAATTGGAACGCGTCACTTCTGAAATCACCCATAGTAGCCTTGATTGAATGAACTGAGGAGCCCAGTTATCAAACTTGGGCACCTAAGGGGGATTTCAGAAGTGACGTGGTGAATGTCCACCACAGTCAACCTTAGTCAAATGCGGGGGTGGGGAGGAAAGCGCCATGCATGTCAGTTTGCTCGCATCCAGATATTCACCACAGTCAAATGCGTCCCAGGGTGAAGCTAACCACGTTTTGTGAGGTCAGGGCGGGAGGAGGTCCAGAAGTGTGGTGAATGGTCACCACGGAAGGAGTGAATGAAAAGTAACTTCTGAACGGAAACCCACAGCCACGGTGGAAAGAATTGACCCCAACTGCAGTGCATTCTGGGGCTCGAATCGCAGTCCACGTCTCCACTGCATGTCTTGTGTTCCCCCGACCCATGTTCTCTCTGATTGCCCCCGGGTGGTGGTCACGATCCTGTCACTTCTGTTGGGGCCGCACGTGTCACCGCAGCCCGCTGTGAATCCGCTCATACCGGGGTGGGATTCACTGTGGTGAATTGGAACGCATCACTTCTGAAATCACCCTAATTCTGTATTTGGGCACTCATACTAGCACTTAGATGCCTGCACCAGCTATTTGGGCATACAAAATGCTACCTTAAGGAGTCTGCCTATAGGCTTTGGCCAACTTAGGCTCCCATCTTTGGAAAATTAGTCCCACTGTAAAAACAAACACTAAAGCTTCCATGTCTCATTATATTGACCGTCATTCTTTAATATAAAGCACTGCACAGCTAGCAAACAAAGCCTAGCCATAATAAGTTCCATTTTATGTTTTCATGATAAAATTGTTTAGTGTTCTTTCTCCCCTCCTCCCCCCCCCATGAAAGAATTTGTATGAAATCCATGGAGGTTCAGTTATTTTCAACAAATGGGAAACTCCAAAATGAAGTTTCCCTTTCCTCATTTTCGTCACACACAAATCCACAATGGGCCTAGACACACTTTTTAAGACATTGTTAACGAAAAGCACACACATGGACATTAAAAAATAACCTGCTACTAATATGCTGTTCACTTAGTATCCTAGGCAGCCATGAATATTATCACCCAGCTGCTTAATGCAGAACACTAAAATATACATATTGCCTTTTTATATATAAAACTCAAGACAGAAGACAACTTCATCCAAAATCCAAATGTTTCCCTGTAGGCTTGCATTAATATACAGAAATTTCATTATGCTTACGGGTGTAATCCTGACTCCATTTTTAAGTCAATAGCAAAACTCCCATTGACTTCAGTGGAGTGAGGATCTTACCCAAAGTTTCAAGCTTTATAGCTGTAATACCAAGTCCAACATAACATATAAAATTAGTTTCCCTCAAGCCCCTTTAGTTGCACTTAGAGGCTCCTGTAGTAATTCAGGGAAAGTGGCTATTTATCACCCAGGTCTTGTCTCAGTCTCTAATCTATGGTATTGCATGTCCTGGGCAGGCAAGCGTGGGCGTCGCAGCAGTGCAGGATCGCTAGACAGCAATATGGAAGTAAGTAGGAAGTTACTGATCTCTAGCTGGATGTGATGATGTGCATTTCATACCTTTCTTTTATATACATATTTTTTTGCTCTTTATCTTCTAACATATAACCTGCCTGCCTCAAATAAAATGCATGCCTGGGCTACTCACTTTGTATTATTCCAGCTTTTACCAAAAAAAAACAAAAAACAGCAACACTTTTATGGCTTGTTTTAGACGAAGCACCATTTTTGGTTTCAGCTAACCTTGTCCCCTCTGTTCTTGCAAGCATGGTTAAATGAAAATTATGTGCCCTTTTGCCACCATTTCAGTCTGGTCCCTGCTTAAAGGCCCACTTGCTCTTTGTTACACAATACACTGTTTTTGCTGTTTGATATTTAGCTAAAACTATTGACTTCATGCTCAGCCATTCACATTGCTTATTTTCTGGTTAATTGATAAATGTATGCAGTCATGACACCATGGAATTGCACAGATAGGGCATGGGAGGAGAAAATGAATAAGCCAGATGAATTCAATGTGGATTTCATGAGATTTCATTCATCTTCAATCCATTTATATACTGCATAACTGTTCATGTCTTTGAATTCAGCTTGCAGATCTCCTTTTTGTGTGTATGCATTAGTTAGATTGCAGTTTAACTTCAACACACTCTGTCTAGGTCCTTCTGTATCCCATAATTTTCTGTAAAGCAAACAAAACCTCCACAGGCTAAATAGAAAGTTCAAGGCTTAAATAGTAGGAACCTTTAGGCCGCAGGCCAGGAGAACACCACCATACAGAAAGCGTAGAGAAAAAGGCTATACAAGTCTTGTTTCAGTCTAACATATAATATAATGTAGTGTTAGGTTTTACGAAGAAGCACAGCCCCTCTCTGTTACACTTTTAAAATTGCAGCAAACAATTTTTTAAAAAAAATTTGAAAGAGAAATGTATTATGAAATCACAACGGTATCTGTAACATTTTTTTACTGTATGTTAATTATTCATTTTAATGTAAGTTATTTTATTTTTTTATCCGAGAAAAAAGTGACAATGGTATTTTTAAATGCATTTTTTTTTTCTTTAAAACAAATTCCCGGGTATAATGTAATCTTCCAATGACGTTTCTCTTCCTTTTGAAGTGACAAATTCCACAATCAAAGTTTTCAAGTTTTATTCTAAACAGGCCATTAATGCCTCACCTCTAGCTTGAGGAGAGAAACTGGCATAGAGAGATTTCTTCTATAGCTCCTTAATGTAGTCCAGCCATATGAGCATTTAAGGAAGACTTGATGGTCAGTGTGAACTTTTTTTCTTTTAAACATATTTTAAGATTTTTTTTAATTTTTATTTCTATTAATTTCTTTTTAGGGGTCCATCATTAGCAGTCCTCACATGCGCCGAAGAGCTACATCAACCCGAGAGTGTCAATCTCGCCCTCACCAGACTATGCCTAACTCCTCCTCACTCTTAGGGTCCTTATTTGGTAGTAAAAGGGGGAAGCCACCTTCCCAAGGCCATCCAGCATCTGGTCCATCACAGCAGCCTCAGCACACTCCCGTAATCCCGCATCAACAACACTCGCAGCATCCTTCCGCCATGCATCACGCAGGACCAGCCGAGGGGCAAACACAGGCACAAGTACACACTCACCATTCACAGTACTGTCACATGCAGCAGAACCCACCCCCTTACCATCACCATCATCACTACCACCCACCCCAGCATCTCCAGCACCCACACCAGTACCACCAACATGCACCGCATTCCCAGCATGCAGCACACGCACAACATTCTTACATGCCTCATTCCCACTCACAGCATTCCCACTCTCCTCACCCACCATTGCCTCCTCCTCACCCTGCCCATTCCTCCCATTCCCAACATGTTCCACATCACCATGGACAGCCAGTCCCCCCCTCCACTTCAGCCAGCACTAAGTCCAAGCACAGTGGCATCAGCACAATAGTCTAGATTAACGCATCGACCCTTCCAATAACTGTAATTGTAGACACAGTTACAAAGGCACTTATAGGTGGCAGCATATAAAACTGTATGTTTTCTTACCCACCCAAAGCAATTGAATTGACTTCTGTGAGTTTAAGGGCTCACTCTTCCTAAACAAAACAATTCAAATTAGTCTGATTATAATATTGGTTTGACTTGTACTCTCAGTGGAGACCTGCCTTCTGGCCAGTCCTTATCTTCAGTTGCCTTGAAAATATGCTGCTTTCTGATCACAAGTTAAGCCACCTTTTTCACTGAATCCCATGACAATTATACATGCATATTTTAAAAATAAAAATAAAACCTTAACCTATTTTAAAAAAAAAGGGGGGTGAGTGAATCAGAATCAAGTGTTGCATTCTTGCTCTTTAATTATCAGTGGGCAAAAAAATAAGTAGACCTGATATGGTTGATGAAAGTACGTAAGTAAACTTTATATAATATAAATATCTATAAATATCTATATATATATACATATATATATATACACTGTATAGTTAACATTTGTGCTTGGAAAGCAAATTTTTCAGTCCAAAAAACTAGCAATATAGACTTTACAAGGAATTCCACTTACTTGATAGAAGGACAGTACATTAGATGAATAGTGTATGAAAGAGTAGACCAAAAACTTTAAATGCTAGAAACAAATTTCAGATGTTTCAGTGTTCTCATTAAAAGTCCTCTGGACTCGCTAAGGTCTCTTAAGCAATCATTACTAAATGTGCCAAGTAACATAGCATTTAACTGTTGTAGTCAAATATTGCTTTGTATAAATTCTTATTTTATTAACACGATAATATCATACGTAATCAGTATTATAACTGCTCTGCTATTTCAGGTAAGCAAACTAGTTAAGATGCAGTAACTATACAAAACCAAGATGGGATGACCATTAACCACTGGTTATCTTAAAGCATTGGTTACACAAATTCTTAGACACTTTAAAGGCTGTGATAACTGTGAATTTACATGATCCACATTTCTTTTATATGCATATGATTTAACACATATGAAGAGTTAACATGAAAGGTGCATGCATACACTGCAAAAACATTCATCTCAAGCATTCAGAACTAGAAACATCCATTCTTCTCAGCCACTTTTTCCCTAGTTACCATAACTTACCCATTTCTCCCCCAATTAAAATGGACTGTCGTCCTAGAGTATTTCCAGATGGAACTGCTCTCAAATTTGAAGGTTTATTTTAGTAGATAGTGCAGCTTCAGTAATTGTAATTCCATGTAGCCATGTGCTAACAGCAGAATTGTTTCACCATTTTTTACTCATCACACATTTGTTAGTTTACAAGTAGACAGCACTCAGCAGGCTGAGTTTATGCTCCAACTGTCATAGTCTAGTTAGTTGCAGACATCACATAAAACCAGACTGTGCTGCTGTTGCTTATGTGTTGTAATCGAGCCATGTGCAAATTCATGAGATTTTTGTATCCCCAAATCCCATACAAAGTCATACATGGAGCATAATTTGTAGTTTCAGCATTCTGAGCCACTTCAACTGCAAGGACTTTACATCTAAATGGTAGAAACAAAGGAACCGCAAAACTTCACCAGCCACATTGCAACACTGGTTTAAAAGATGAAGAGGAAAAAAGATCCAGTGGGAGATGGGTAAAAACAACAACAAAACCCTAGAAATATCTGTTTTATTTGAACAATATATTAGTGGTGTGAGAAGAATGCTGAGGCAATGAGAGCAAGAAAGATGAACTTTCTCTATTGATATTTTCTATCTTTGTTTTTTCACTTCCCCCGTATTCATACCATTAAACTTAACCACAAGACCAGCAAAACTGCAAACTGAGCACTTTGTTAATCTCCATAGAGAGCAAATACAGCAATCTAGAGTTTAGCCTTTTGTTTAAATATGTCCATTATTGTTTCCCACATGTGCAATATCTTCTTTTTCTTCTGTTCCTTCTATGAATTAATCTCTCATGAAAAGAAAGCAACATAAGTGTGTGGGTTTTTTTAGTACCATCCAAGCTATCCTAATTTTTGAGGCTTATCTTAAGAGGGCTCATCTCAGCCTCTGAGGCTCTGTTCCTTGCAGTTTAAAAAATTGTTCATAAGGGAAAGTAGAACTGTCTGTGTGTCATCTAATGTTAATAATGTTGAGGCTACACTCTACATATTGTATATTTGCAAAATATATCCATTACTGTTGATATTAGCTGAAGTAAAGTGATAACATATTTAAATATGTAGACTTTTCTTCATTACCTCTGTAACAATAGTAGAGTCTAACTGTAATGTATAGGTTGTTCCAGAAAAGAGAATACCATTGAAGTGCAAAAGCTTTATTTCTGAAACCATGTCTTTTATCATTAAAACAGGAGTGAAAATGTTCCTCTTTATTGCACAATGCAAGTTTCACACTTGTTCTGTATGCAGAATCGTTGATGTTGGTGGAAATCCTGCGTGCGGAACAAGTGCAGAGCATGCTCTAGAGATTCACATGGCGACATGGAGAGGAGAATGTATGTAGCTCCACCCTGCATGAATGCTTTACATGTTTGAAAATGGCAACATTTCAGTTTCTTTGTTCTCACTGTTATTTTTACACTCCCTTTTTGCTCACCACTTTTAATCTCTGTGGAAGATTTTAAGCCGTGGCAACGACTTTCCATGTGCATTTGATTACACGTGCAGTGGTGGTCACAAATTTTGTGCATGCAAGAAACCATTCGCACGTTACTGCACTTGCACATATCAGGCATATGGTGGGGGCACTAAATTATACATGGAAAAAAACAGATGCCATTTTGAAACTATCTAAAGATCTGGTCCTTTTAGAGCCGTGTATTTGGGAACCTCAGAGTTTAAAGTCAATAAAATGAGATGCTTAGGGACCCCTATTATTTCTTTATGGAAATAATTGCTTTTAACAAACAGATTTATCATCTTGTCAGCATAAGTCTTGAGAACATTGCTGCTTTTGTTACGGGAGCAGTATAATATGCCAGAATACATCCTAGACTAACAGCTATATCAAACATCATAGATTACTCCTAGGATGGGAAGGTGACAGTATTTGGATACTATATGCTATACGAGAAAATGAAATTTTCTGCCATCCTGATGGGTAGATATTTAAAGGCTTTTGACATATTTTCTTACTGATTGAAAATCAGCCCAGAACACTGTAGGACTGTTTCTCTGTTCCCATGAATAATGTGTCTAGATAAGAAACAATCTGAAAGAATGAAAGGAAAGCCAAAAGAAAACAGCTTGCAAAAAAATCTTTTCTGGGACAACAGTCAAATATGTATTTTTATTTTTATTTTAAGTTAAGAATGAAATGTACAACAATGTAAAAAAAAAGTTCATCTAATATAATGTACATGTCTTGTATTGCTAAAAAAAAGTCTTCAAACATACAGTGTAGAATGATTTTTCCCATCATGTACTGCATGCAGCAGAAGCCTCTTGTTTCTTGATAAAATGAGCTGAAAGACAGTTAGCAGATATTTAAACAATGAATCTCTAGATGTTGACTTGCTGTTCCATATGAAGCTGTGTGTTTTCTGCAGTTACGCATGCATTTTGCTGTTTCCGTTGTAAAATATCATCGCACTTCTTGCCTGCAAAATGAGTAATTGTGTATATATTTAAAAGAAAAATGAAACCAATAACAAGATTAAATCTGGGGGAGGGAAAAGGGTGGTGGACACGGGACCAAGTAGGGGGAATAGATAATTCTCTAAATTGTATATAGTGTGTAAATTAGTATTACTATAAGTCTGCAGTCACTTTGAGGTTGCATACAGTACCTATCTTCTGCTAGGAACTTTAATCCAGCTTTGAGTTGTATTAAACTGTTAGAATTAGGTCTTGGATACAGACTGTTAAAGACTTCAAGAAACATCATGTTCACAAGAAGCTTCTGTTCTGGGAGGCTCGAGACCCATTTTGTAACTATGGGGAAGAAAGGAGTGCTTTCATTTTAATATGCATTCTGTTTAAGTAGTTCCAGACCCTATCGATGTAAAACTATAACTGTGATCATGTGGAGAAATCAAATAAAACATTTAAAACTCTTTCTCCCTTTTTTGTGGAATTACATGAACTGAAGCTCTGCAGACTGCAAAGCAAGAGTATTACTGAGCTATTAACTTAAAGGTAAATTCTGAAGAGGGAGGATTGCATCCTTATGCTAAAGGGTTGGTTTGTGGTGTTGATAGAAAAAGAATTGTAAGGGAGAACAGAACTTGTTTGAGCTGGGCAGAACACATTCTCAGAGGTACTGAACAGAACTCCAGTCTTAAGAATTATCTTGAGTTGAAAATACCTAACCTTCAGATTCCAACGGAAATGTGGGCAGATGGGAACTCCAGCAAGATCCATAGTGAAAGTTGAATTGTGTATATTGTCCACTGTTGGAGCATCATTTTATTATCTGTCTTCTCCCCATCTCATTGAGGGCCTGATCCAAAGCGCATTGAAATTAGTATGATGATTTGTCTTGAGAGTGCAGACAGTCCCTTCTGAGCATTCATTTAATAGGCCGGAATTCATCGCGGACACTTCTGCAGTGTGTTTTCTTCTTTCTGACACAAGGAGGTCACCAAATTCATTGTAATAGGTAGCTTACCCAGAATTTGGGAGTAGAATCAGAGATTTGTTTCTCCGTCTTTCCCTGGTGCACACACTCAAACTCAGCCAATCCAGACCCACTAGGGTTCAGTATAAGGGTTGATTTGCATTCCTTATACATATATTTATTTTCTTTTATATATTACAAATTAATTTTGTGTTTATTTGGGGTCTAGACAGCTGTAGACTTTCTGACTTGGCAATAATGACAATAAGCATGTACGAGATGGTGATTCCCTATTACAGGTAAGTGCCCATTCATCATGAGATCTCGGCTGTGACACACCTCCTTGTTCTGACACATCAGCTGCTAATTCATGCTACTGATCTGCCATACAAACAACTTTCTCTTGTGTTTGTTGCTGTCTGTGAGAACATCTATGGTAATACAATTCATTAGTTCAAATAGCCCTAGGTTTTGGGGGTGGGAGGGGTGAGAATCGTGGTGTTAAAACATTTAAGATCTTGAACCTTATTCCTGAAAAACAACAGTTAATACTCTCTGTAACATGCTAACTAAGTTTAATTTTCTTTGACAATGGGATAACAGACCATTAGTTTGCTAAATCAATATATTTTTATTTAATATAAAACTACAGTAAAGACTGTTAATATTTAGATCTGTCCTGCCTGCCGGCAAGACAGAAAAGCCATCTCCTATTGTGCAGTGGAATAAATATAGTACAGTACTGTCCTAGGATCAGATTGCAGTCATTGGTAAGGAGTTGTTCTGGAAGCTAATATTTCCAAAGGACAGTAGACACAGGTTGATGCATCAACATCCTGGGCTGGATTTGTGCTTGGCTGCTATCGAAGAATAAAAGAGCAAGAGTGAGAGAGGATCCAAGGAACTGCCTGTCCTCTTCCCCCACTTCCCAGTGGTCAGGAGCAAATGCAGTTACACCTACCGTCCAAAAACGGCAGAGAAGAGATGGTGCCACAGCAAGGGGAAGATGTTGAACCATCTAAGGACTGTAGCATACAACGTAGTGCTGAGAGAAACTCAGACCTGCAAATGAGCCAGGACCTGAAGCCAGAGCTGAGGTCTCTGTTACTGGTTCAAATATGTGGAGAGAGGTGTGTAAATAAAGAATAGGCTCATTACCACAAATGTTATAGCTATGTTTGAATTCATTAAGCATGGGCCCATCAATGACTGTTTAGCTGCAATGCTGATGCTTGGAGCTGTGGAGTCCAGTATTCATCACTGGCCGCTTTGATCCTCACCTGTGCATTTGTGCAGGTGCCACCAGATGTGGCCCAGGATTGCCCTGGGCCCATGTCGGCAGCTAGCCCAGGCCAGGTCACAGCCTGGGCTTAAGGTCCAGATGATTGGGCCACAGTGGGCTATCATGTCTGCTTTGGCCCAGCAGACACAGTCCAGATTGGGTCCACTGTGGCCGGCTGTCATTGGCCACCATGGGTGCTTGCTATGGTGGGGGGAGAGAGGCTGGATGCAGCGTGGGGTGGGGCTGGCCAGCCTCATGTTCTTTTGCATCTCCCCACCCTCCCCAGTGGCTCAGCCATGGGCACGCTTCTGCAGCCCAACCCAGTCCGGACCATGTCTGCCACAACTTCCCAGGTCAGGCCACCACCACGTGGCCGTCATGTCTGTTTCCACCCTTTGACTGCCCATACATGATTGTCAAGTGACTAGTAGTAGTAGCAGGTTGCTGATTGGCCATCAACTGACAACTTTCTACTTGCGGCCTTAACTTTGTTTGCTTCCAAGACCTTTGTCTGAGCATCTGTGCCATTTTGGGCTGTTGCTGCCACCTGACCCTTTTACTTGCCATGCCAATCCTGCTTCTGAACCTTTCTCTGACCTGACCTAGCCTGCCTTGTGCTTCCAACCTAGGTTGCTCAACATATGGCCCATAGGCCACATGTGAACAATAAAGCTATTCCTTGTGAACCACACTTTGCGCATAGGCTACTGTCTGCAGCCCACAGAGCTGATGCTGCCCCCCAGAGCCCCTGAATGAGCCGCTGCCACCAAGCTGCTTCCTGTCAGCATTTGAGAGTGAAACTTGGATTGTTGTTATTGATTTATCATTGATTTATATAGTGCAGGCAATGTACCTGATGCATTAAAATCAATAATTGACAGGTCCCTGCCCCAGCAGGCTTACAATCCAAGAAACAAGGGGAGGGGAACAGGGGGAGAGAGGAATACATCCAAGAAGTTGCAGGTGCATGTGCTTAGCTTAGTTACAGGGAAGAGGGGAAAACCTAAGAAAATCAGGGTGGAGTCTAAGGGGGATAAGTTAGGAAAAGTCTGACAGAGAGAAGGTAGATGTCTGGAGGGATTTGAAGATAGGAAGGAAGGGAGCTGAATGAATGTATCCAGGGAGAGAGTTCCATGCATGAGGGAAGAAAAGGGGAACGGACAGTTACGTTTTGAGGAGCATGGGAGTCATGAGCAGGCAAAGGTGCAAGCGGAGGAGCGGAACTCCCAGACAGGAGGGTGGTGGGAAACAAACACGGAGAGATAGGAGGGGGCAAGGCCATGAGAAGTCTTGAAAGAAGCTTGTGTTGAATGTGTTCAGTGGAGAGAAGAGGGGAGGGGCTGAACATGATCAAAGCAGTGGGTGACCATGGCACTTTCTGAGCAGAAGTGAAGGGGGCAAGCTGAGACCAGGGAAGGCCAGCAAGGAGGAGGTTACAGTAGTTAAGGCAAGAGATGACTAGAACAGGGACTCTTAACCTTTTTCTAGTCATGAGCACGAGTGACACAAGTGACTACTTGGGAGCACTACATAATTTGTATGAATGGGCTTTGGGAGCACTTTCACTCATTGCCTGAGCACTATGGTGCTCCCAAGCACCAGGTTGAGAATCCTTGGTCTAGAGTTTTGGCACTGGAAACTCTAAGAAAGGGCCAGATATTAGCAATGTCATGCAAAGAGATGGCAGGACTTGGCAACAGACTGGATCTGAGGTTTAAAGGAGAGGGAAGAGTCAAAGATGAACCCCAGGCTACGTACTGGATGGTGACCCCATTAATGGGACTTTGAGAAAGAGGAGGGAGGAAGGTTGGGGGGGAGCTGAAGAGTTCATCTTGGCAGTAGTACATGTGGAAAGGATCTTAGGATTGTAGTTGATCACATGCTGAACAAGTCACCAGTGTGATGTAGCTGCTAAAAAGGCTAATGCAATTTTATGCTGCGTTAACAGAAGCATAGTGTCCAGGTCACGAGAAGTAATAGTTCCACTCTATTCTGTGCTGGTCAGACCTCATCTGGAGTACTGTACCCAGTTCTGGGCACCGCATTTTAAGAAGGACATTGACAAACTGGAACGGGTTCAGAGGAGAGTGACAGATGGTCTGGGGTCTAGAAACCAAGTCTTCTATGAGGAACGGCTGAAGGAGTGGTGTATGTTTAGCCCGGAGAAACTAAGGGGAGACATGATAGCCATCTTCAAATATCGGAAAGGCTGTCATATAGAAGATGGAGCAGACTCGTTCTTTGTTGCTCCTGAGGGCAGGACTAGAACCAATGGGTTCAAATTTCAAGAAAGAAGATTTTGGCTAAACATTAGGAAAAACTTCCTAAACAGTAAGAGCTCTTCAACAGTGGAACAGACTGCCTAGGCCAAGATCCAGGAGCGGCAACAACTCCCAGAGTCTCTTGGAGTCCGGATCCACCACCAGCAACAGCTCCTCAAGCTTCTTGGGGCTTAGATTTGGTGGTGGAAGATGCACCTGAGGACTGGATCCAGCAGTCATGATAATTTCCCCAGTGGCCATTTTGATGCAAGCAGCACCCTGGGAAGATCTGGGGTCCTGTTCCACCAGCAGCTGCCAAGGCTGAGCAGCAGTATTCACAGGTTTATGGATGGATTGTTGAGCCAGTGGGTAGATGTGAGAGTGAGTGGATGTGAATGTGTGTTGAGGGTCTGTAGGAGGGTGGGTGTATGATGGCAATTAAATTTGAGGTTTGAATTTTGAATATTTAATTTTATTTGATTTAACTTGTACATCTGTAGAGATGTGATGCTATTTAATTTGAGCATTTGATAATTGGGCAATTGAGAGAGTTTGATTTAACTTGGGCATTTGCATGCATGTGCTTGTGTAAATTTTTTATTATTATTATTATTATGTAAAAATGTATACCCCGCCCCTCTTGCCATGCAGCTCGGGGTAGCTTACATCACCATAAAACACACACAAAAAATAGAAAACAGTAAAGCAGCAATATATCCAAAAATAGCAACAATAATATAAGACAAATCAAACCACCATTCCCAAGGAGTCCTAAAAACAGAATTTTCAACCAACCACCCACCCTAACCCAGTCCCCCCACCCTTAAATGGAACCAAATTAAATTTTTGGTGCAGGGGTCTGGATGTGTGGTCCACTCCAGTAGACCTACAATTTAAGTTGAGCCCCCCTGTTTTAGATCAACATGGCATGACCTGCCAGTCTGGGGCATCATGCTATCTCCACCCATCATTCACACTCTTTTCATAGCCATAACCCTTCCCATGGACAGTCATGCTGGTTTTTCAGCCCTGTGACCACAGTACATCTGGCTACAATGGGTATTTTCAGATGTTACAAGATCACAGTGAACCACGGTGAATACGCACCTGTGGTCAATGTGTCTCGAATGTCTGTTTGGCAGCTGCCAGATGTTCGCCACGGTCAATACCTGCATGGGGTCAATTTGAACCACGCTTCCCGGGCTAGCGGGGGGAATGTCCTGGGAAGCGTGGTCAAAGAAATCCCCAGCGGGGACCAAACAAAAGTAACGTCTGGCCGTGGCGAATCCGGCCCGATGTGGCCGCCGCATTGGCCCCGCCACCTGCCCATCTCCCCGGAGGGCGGGCGGCGGGAGCGTGGAGGGGGCGGGGCCGTGCAGCCGCACATTGCGCCGCGCGGCCCCGTCCCCTCCCAGAT
>QEPC01013356.1:761862-774823 GCA_003113815.1 Sphenodon punctatus
GGTCTGGTCAGCTCCTCCCCCTCTCAGGTCCCGCACAGCTGGGAGCTATCAAGCAGCGTGAGTCAGGCAAGCCGGTCTAATATCCCCTCACCGCACCCAGAGGCTTCGTGGGGCTTGCTTTTAAACTTGCCGCGGGTCTGGTCAGCTCCTCCCCCTCTCAGGTCCCGCACAGCTGGGAGCTATCAAGCAGCGTGAGTCAGGCAAGCCGGTCTAATATCCCCTCACCGCACCCAGAGGCTTCGTGGGGCTTGCTTTTAAACTTGCCGTGGGTCTGGTCAGCTCCTCCCCCTCTCAGGTCCCGCACAGCTGGGAGCTATCAAGCAGCGTGAGTCAGGCAAGCCGGTCTAATATCCCCTCACCGCACCCAGAGGCTTCGTGGGGCTTGCTTTTAAACTTGCCGTGGGTCTGGTCAGCTCCTCCCCCTCTCAGGTCCCGCACAGCTGGGAGCTATCAAGCAGCGTGAGTCAGGCAAGCCGGTCTAATATCCCCTCACCGCACCCAGAGGCTTCGTGGGGCTTGCTTTTAAACTTGCCGTGGGTCTGGTCAGCTCCTCCCCCTCTCAGGTCCCGCACAGCTGGGAGCTATCAAGCAGCGTGAGTCAGGCAAGCCGGTCTAATATCCCCTCACCGCACCGATTCTCTCTGGCTTTTGAGCAATGTTCCTATTGGGAAGGAACTTGCTGTAACTTGTATAGGTCACTTCTCTCCTCTGCTCAGCTTTTCTCTTTATTGGGCAGGTCTGGCACAAATGAGACTGTCCTGGTACATTCTGCTCCAGAGCTCCCTGTTCAAGTAGGTTGCTGCCACAACTGCAACCATTGTTGCTCAGGGGCAGGTGCCGTTTCCTAACCCAGTCAGCTGTTCATGCCTGCCTATGTGGAACCCATCCACCCTGTTTTCCCCTGCACTCCACCCCCAGGGAAAGCAGCTGAACCTTCTATGCACTGTGCTCACACCAGGGAAGAGTTCCTGGGCTAGCCATGATTCCAGCCACACCCCCGCCAATCATTCCTGCACGCCCCCAGCAAACACTCCTCCACAGCTGGATGTGTGGGAGGAGGATGGGAAGATGTCCAGCCGCTCCTGTCGGAGCAGGTGGAAAAGGAAACGGTTGTAATAAATATAGTTCTATATTTAAAGTATTTTAATAAAGTTGGAAAAAATTTTTTTTCATAGTCCATGATTACTGTGCTTCTTCTGGGAAAGGAGGGACCTTTGGGCGAGGGGAATGGACAGTGGCTGTATGGCATAGCAATAAGCAGCTTTAGGGGTTTGGTATTAAAAGGGGAAGGTGGTGAGTCTGCTAGCTATGCATTTTGCAGTTGAGGGTGGAGGGCCCCTTAGTTAGCCCAGCGGGGAAAAGCCAGGGTGCAAAGGGAATTACCATGGGAAGGCCACAGGCAAAAGTGTGGTGCTGTCCAATCGCAGGTTAGCCAGTTGCATGCATTTGCCTCTGCATTTCCTATTGCCGTTCCCAGACCGGTTGCTCTGTCAGTGCCAATAGGAAATGCAGAGCTTCAGGCATGCAGCTGGCTAATGTGAATGCCAATAGGGGGACACAGAGAAAGGTCACTCAGTGGGAAATAAGCACTGGGGGCAAGGAAGGAAAGTATACTGTCCCCGGTGCTGCAGAGGAGCCGAGTAGGCCAGATAAAAACATAGCGACTCAGGAAATATTTTAATGTCTTTATCAATATTACAAAAAGATCATTTAAAACACTGACGCTGATGTTCACTGATGCTCATCAGACTCTCACTGATGGATGTTAGGGGCTAACATTGTGGTTGATGTACCAGCACAAGGTGTTCAGATCTCTCTGCCTATGCGCTGCTCCGCTTGGTTTAGCTGGTCCTGGAATGAGGGCAGTGGCTAACTGGCAGGGGGTTCTCCAGTGTGGCCCTGCCTGACTCGCAGGTGTTAAGGAGAACACGGGGTGACTGTTACCAGTTGGGCGGTCTCTAGCTGGAAACCGATCCTCACAGCTCTTGATCTCTGGTGCTGCTTTTAAATCCCTCTCCACAACAGAGTGGGTGGCACTGAGCTACCAGTTAAAGTACCTTTGCTTCAGGGTGGAGGCAACACTATGCCTTCATGAGTCAGGGCTTATGGGGGTAGGATGCATCCCCGAGAAAAACGGGCCTCATGAGCGCTCCCTCAATGCATGTTTCAACACAGGGTCCAAAGTTTCCTTTGTGGGCTGAATTGTAGGTTGTGGCTAAAATTCAGGACTCAGTTAAGTTTCGGAAGCTACTTGATCTTTGGTTCCAGGGGAGTAGAGCGCAGCGGGGTATGTGAATTGAGGAGGAATGTTGGACTTCCTTCTATACAGAGCTCTATCAAGATTCCTGTCTGGAGATAGCTCAGTGGGATTTCCCCTCATCTGTAGTTTCATCTTCAGGACTGACATCTAATGAGCAATTTGCTTTGTTCCTTTTGGTAGCTAGAGAAAGGGATATCTATGAGTCTGTTACTAAACTGCAACCAGGCAAAGCCTCAGGTGTGGATGGGGTACCCCCAGAATTGTTTAAGGACAATCGGGGATGGTGGGTTTCCTGTTCTCGCTAAATTCTTCACAGCTGTTAATGTAACTCAATCTATTCCGAGTGCCTGGACATTGGCGGTTATTATACCCATTTTTAAAAAGGGTAATCCTGGGGACCCTGTCTTCTATAGACCTATCAGTTTTTTGCCTGTGCTAAGGAAAATGTATGCTTGCACGCTCTTGACCTCACTGGAAGAGTGGGTTCAGTCGCATTCCTTATTGGCCCATGAGCAGGCAGATTTCCGCTCAGGGAGGTCAACTTTAGATAACTGCTTTATCCTCGCACACCTTATTGATAAGTATGCTTGAATAAGGAAGTCAAAACTGTTTGTAGCCTTCATCAATTTGGCAAAAGCCTTCGATTCTGTATCTAGAAAACTGCTATGGCAGAAGTTATATGGGATGGGAATAAATCCGTGTTTACTGAAGTTAATAATGTGCCTTTACAAAGATACCAAGGCAGTGGTCAGGATGGATCCTCATGGTCAAACCACTAGGCCCTTCATGTTACAACAGGGTGTGCAGCAGGGCTGTCTCTTGGCGCCGCTGCTCTTTAACCTGTTTATTAACTATTTGGTATCTCTGGTAGGGATCACTCATACTACGCCCCCCCCTCCCCGGGTAGGGAAGAGGCCGATTTCAATTCTGCTATATGCGGATGGTGGTGGTCTCCTATCTCAAACCAAACACGGTCTTCAACAATGCTTGGATGCCTTAAATATTCTCTGCTTGCAAAATTATCTCTCTGTTAATGTTAACAAACCCCAAATTATGTGGTTTTGGTATGGCCCGTTTAAAATTTAAATGGAGGGTTGGTTCCCATGAAATATCGCAGGTAGCTTATTATCCATATCTAGAGCTTGCGATTTCAGTTTCGCAAGCCTGGAGGACTAACCACAAATGCCGGGCAGCAAAGGCATCCCAATCAGCTACTGCGATCTTGTGACTCTATTGCACTGCTCCTGTGGCATCCCTGGACCAGGTTATTTCAATTTTTAGGGCTAAGGTTTTGCCCCAACTTCTTTATGGGACAGAAATTGTGTAGTATAATTATGCCCCTAAATGGGAGGTCCCACAGAATTCCTTTTTGAGGAGTATTTTGAGAGCCCCTAGAGCAACTCCGCTACCTATGCTTCGACTTGAAACTGGTTTTTTAGTGGTTAGGCAACAATGTAACCTTAAAGCCTGGTTATTTTGGCACAAACTCTCTCAAGGGGAGGCATCATCCTTGGCGTATCAGTGCTACCTAGAACAAAGGCTCCATCAAGGGAGTGTTCATTACAAATGATGGAAAGGCATTAAGGAATTAGCAGCCAAGCTTTCCTTCCCTGAGAATAACAATAATAGCTCCTTAGAATGTAGATTGGACAAGGCTGTGAAATCACTGAAAGAGTTAAAGATCTGGTGGTACAGAATATCTTAGCTATTAAGGTGAACAAAGTTGCCCCAATTTATGCGAGGGTGAAGACTTGCTGTGCCTTGGAGCAATACCTTGGAGAAACTGCAGTGGTAAGAGGTAGGAGAGACCACATTCCCTATTCTCGTAGACTTTGTTCTTGTGAGCTACAAGAAATTGAGACTGAATCATGTGTTCTTCCTCTGTCCATGCTATAAGGAGCTTAGGGCTGCATGGATCGATCCTCTTTTCCATGACTCTCCTTCGCTATTACAAGATAGATTGATCATCCTACTCTCAGCGACAGATCTGGAAAAGACCAAGGCCGTGGCCTGCTATCTTAAACTTGTTCAGAAAGAGTGGGAAGCAGTAAAGGAATAGGATTGTATGGCTCAATATTAACGCCAATAGATGGTTTCTGATTGTATAGGAAGCTCTTTTCCCCCCCTGTCTTCTACCCTATATAGTTAGCTGCCCTTCTCAGTTTCCCATTCCACCCTGCCCCTGTTAGACATTAAGGCTGATTGTTATTTTATACTATTTTATGTTGCTTTATAATTGTTACTTTGTACTCTCTCTATACCAGATTGTTATAGCAAATTGCTGGATACAATAAAGATACATACATACTTGTACATGTGGTCAAAGAAGGACTGATGGAAGATGTGGGTGTTGTAGTTCTTCCCTTGTGTGGGCAGATGAAGATGATATGGCTCCCATTGATAACCCCTATACAGTTTGGGGGTTTCTTCCACTGAAAGCCCTCTGTCACCTCTGCGGGGTCAGCCAACTGCATCACCTGGTCCAGCAGCAGTTCTACATTGCTGTGCAAACCTCCACTAGTATGTTACCCACTGTGGAGGTTTCAATGCCAAATTGCTGGGCGATGACAACCTGCTTTTCCACAGGGATGGGCAACATGTTTCTCCAGGGGATGGAGGACCGCATCACCGTGCTTTGTTTCTCTAGTTGTGGCCTGAGAATCTTGGCTTTCTGCAGTGTGAGGTAACGGCATTCTGACATCTGTGACCCACTCAGTATCTCCTGATGAGGCCAGCAAGTTCTCCCACCAGTCTGTGCTTTTCTCCTGCACCCCAGACCAGCCTTTTGCTGGGTACAGCCCTGCACCTGACGTCGGTGACTGAAGCCACATCTCACGATGGGCATCAGTTGCCTGTGCACAGTTTAGATCCTCCCCAGTGCAGTCTGGTGTTGCCAAGGTAGGCAAGTGTACAGAACCAAAGCACAAGCTGCCTCCCTGGTGTGATGTACCACATTATCCCAGCCGCAGATTGAGAAAGAGCCTGTCTGTGCCTTGAGATTGCATCATGCCAACAACAGCAAAGGCTTGGGTCTGTTGGATCACTCGCAGGTTCTGCTCAGCAGTGGAAAGGAAGACTCTTGTGCTCGTTATCGTGCTCCAAAAATTCTCGGCATGCATCTCCATGCTGGTTTCGGCATCCATGAAGTCTGCAGACCACATGCTGTATATTTTGAGCAGCTTAAAGAGGTGGGTGGCTGCCTAGCTAAGATTGGCTGCGTGCCTGTACATCAACACTGATTGACCGCTATTGATCATGTGGTGTTACAGGACTGCATGCCTGCCAAGCATGAGCTGCTATTAGTTACAGGCTGGCTATTGGTTGAAAAGGTTCTTGCAAAGCTTATGCTGTGTGTGTGTGTGTAGCTGCGCCTGCACTTGCCAGTCCAGCTGGCTATTAAACTACGTAGACATATCTGTAACAAGCACTTCAGTGCACACGCCAGCTAATCTAAAAATGTTCCCAGAGAAGAATGGAATTTTTAACTGTGATGCAGGGTTGGGGGAACCACTAAATGTTAAATAAGAAATGGGCAGGTAGGGGTGTCTACAAGGTAGTGAAGGTCACTGTGCTTGGAACATATGTGGTAGCAGAGCATCCCGTTTGGTTAAAAACTATTCGTATTTTCTTTTGAAAGTCACAGTTTTGCTTGCAATGAGCATGAGGGCTCAATGCCAGAGAAAACTATTGATGTGCGTTGTTTGTTTGGGAAAGCCAAATGGCCTCGGCTTTTGTCTATGGGTACTGCAGCTGCCCGGGTTATAGGGCCCAGAGAGGTGGGGGTGGATACCCTGGCCTTTGTTGACATTTGGGTGAGGCCCGATGTACAGAAAACTGTCAGACCCACATTCTGAGACTGCCTGTGCGCTCATTGGGTGGTTGGTACATGTACAGAATGGGGTTCTATGTATACATGATAGCGTGCAGACGCAGAATGCAAGGGTGGGAGTACCGGACAAAATGAGGAAAGCGAAAGAGATCTCTACTTTTCTGGACATTTGTGCACTGCCAGAAGTAGGGCAGACACCAATGGATACTGGACCTTCCCTGCTTTGTTTTTTCTCATTGGTGCCCTGATGACAGTGAGAAGATACCCACAAGGCCACCAGAAGTGCCTCAATCGGATGGCAGAGATGAATCTCTTTTGGGGACAGACGTGACTGGGTGTTCAGGGAATGGGAACCGACTGAAGGATAGCTTGTTGCCCTAAATGAGGTTTGGACACCTGGAGAAGTGTAGAGCGCCTTTGCGAGTGTGGTGGTTTTCTGCCCCCACTGTATAGTAACGCAGAAGATACCGGGGGGGGGGGGGTACAAGAGGCACATGTTTGGGGATTTTATGCCAACCAAGAGGGATTTCTAATACCACTGCAGGCGAGAGCGCAATAAAATTGTGTGCTGCCACCGGCCAGTACATCTCTGTGAGCCATGGATGTGAGAAACCGAGAGGTGACAACATGGAAAGATTGATTGCTTTTGATTTCAATGTTTACTTTGCTTTCCATTTTCACTGTAGGCGCTCAATAAAGTATGTGATTTGCTTAATTAACTCAGCGTTACATGCATAGCAAAAGATTATTTTCAGCTGCCAAGTGCTGGCAGGTATAAAGCCAGGTATGAACCTCTATGGGTGGGCAAGGATAGCAGGCACTGGACCACCTCCTGGAGTCGTCATAGCCTGGAAGCCATTTGGAAAATGGGAGTGTGCGGGATATAAATTAAAACTGATGATGATGGAAGAGAGAAACGGCTGGTGAGGCGGCTTTTTCCCATGGTTTGCTGTGTCTGCATCATGATGGGGCAGGATACCGAGAATTGGGGAGGTAGACAGAGCGTGGCAGGAAAGAATGCTTGCCCATGTATTGGGGTTTGTATCACTAAACCTGTGAGCGGGAATGCTTGAACGCACAAGAAATACACGCAGACGCTGCTTGATTGTTAGACGCTACACGCTGAACATGTGAGCGGGAACTGCACAGATGTAATCTGGACTCCAGCAGGCTATTGTCTCAAAGTTGCTGCTCCTGCATGCTACTTAGCATTAAGTACATATTCTTTCATAATACGATTTGTCACTTTTTCATTTTGATCGAAAAACATCTTGTAAATAGCTCAAGATTATTTGCAAGCACTTTATTTTTTACTGAACTAGCTGTTCAGACCACTGGCTAGAAATAATTTTTACCCTTGCTTTTCAGTCTTTCCCCTTGAAGCTGAAGCTTACTGAACTTTGATACCATTTCACCCATATCTGCTTTACTGATTTGTTTTGAGTTTCTGTTCAGTTACATTGTGAGTGCAAGGGTCAAGGACTTGCTGACTTCAACAACTTTTATTTTGGAGATTTCAGTTTAAACAGTATTTCCCTTATCTTATTTTCTCCCTAAGAGTTTGTCTTCGTAAGAAAGTTGCATTGGTGTAATGTGAGGGGTGAATTTAAGTCAGGATAGATCTAAATCGGCAAGCAAAAGCCCTGGTTTAAATAACTTTTTCTATTTGTACTTCTAAAGAAACGTGCATTCTTGTTGGTTGATATAACCATTTAAACACATTGATTTAC
This sequence comes from Sphenodon punctatus, assembly GCA_003113815.1. Lineage (NCBI taxonomy): Eukaryota > Metazoa > Chordata > Lepidosauria > Sphenodontia > Sphenodontidae > Sphenodon > Sphenodon punctatus. The sequence goes on from QEPC01013356.1 coordinate 769,682, forward strand.
AACTACAGCCTCAACACTGGTATATCTTTTGCTATCTAGCAGGTTACATTATATAGCAATATATATATATATACATGGCTAAGATCTGCCCTTGTTGTGTCTGTCTCCTCTACCAAATGCTCATCCACGCCCTAGTCATCTCACGCCTCGACTATTGTAACCTCCTCATCACTGGCCTTCCCCACTCCCACCTTTCTTCCCTCATCTCTGTTCAAAATTCTGCTGCCAGGATCATCCACCTAGCCCGTCACTTCGACCACATGCAGCCTCGCCTCTCTCTCCACTGGCTCCCTCTTCCTGAGTGTCTTCTGAACAAGTGCCTCATCTTCACCCACAAAGCCCTTTACAACCTCGCTCCCCCCTACCTCTCTGCCCTGATCTCCCTCTGAACCCCTGCTTGAGCACTCCACTCCTCCATTCCCTCCGTCACCATCCTATGCCTCCCCTGCTCCCCCAACCGCCTTCGTCCCTTCTCCCTCGCTGTCCTGCACGCCTGGAACTCCCTCCCTGCCACGGCTTGAGCNAACCCTCTTGCGCTCTGCCCTTCCTAAGTCCTGCTAAGCATCCCCACCCAAGATTACCCCCCACCTGTTAACTGCAATTTACTGTAACCAAGCCAAGAACGTGTACCTGAGCTCTCGCATCCTCGTGAATGTTGCATCCCTTGTGTCTCCCTCTGTTTTCTCCTTCCCTGTTTCCCCTCCCCCTGTCCTTAGATTGTAAGCTCTTGAGCAGGGTCCATGTGTATCTTATTCTTTGTAAGTACCAGGTACATCGCTGGTGCTATATAAATGCTTATAATAATAATAATAATAATAATAATAATAATATATGCATTGCAAAAATTACATAGCTGAACATTTATTTGGGTGGCTATAATTTATACATTTTTAGTGTATTATAAAATGGTGATTTATAATTTCCTACTGATGATATCTTCTGGAGCAAGAGCCTATAGAATTACTTCCTAATTCCTTTTATCCAGCAAAATAGACCTTGCATGGTCAAGCTCTTACTTAATACAGAATATGACATGTTGTGCCATATGGGCCATATTTATAAAGCTTGACCTTAAAAAAAATAAATTTAAAATGGTGTATAGAAAAAAAAGTTTTAAACTCAGTTTTTAGTAGAGGCGGAATCTGGATTAATTTTACATGTTTATTGTTAATACTTATACAGTGCCAGCAGTGCACCTAACATTGTACAGTCAGTCAGAGACAGCTCCCTGCCCCAATGAGTTTACAATCTAGAAAAGACAAGGGAAGGGGGCAGCATGGAAGAGGGAGTGAAAACCACTTAGGAGCAGGAAGGTGAGGGGGTGGCAGAACTTTTTGCTTTTAAGTGGGAGGAATCCCTTTTTTCGTAGAAGGCAATGCAATGTTTTTGTCATTTTAAAATGTGGGATCCTTCAAGATCAAAGATACAATTCTAATGTTCAGGTCAAATTGATACAATTAACACACTCCTCTGAAATGCTTTGTATGGCAGCATATGCTAAAAAAATATTAAAAGAAGATGGAGCACAGTAGAACCGCCTGCTGGTCTGTTTATCCTTATTATTGAGTGTTCAGGAATGTATGAAGACCTTCGCATGAACAAGCCCTCTTTGGGTAGTAACACGTAGGCGTATTTAAAAATCAAACACGAGTCCAACGAAGATGGGGTAGGGTGGCCTTGGGCTATAGTGTTTGTCAGTGTCAGGGCCAGGATGAGCCACACCACTCCAACCACTTTCCACCACCAAATGCCTTTTTATTTACAGTACAACAGTCCAGACATAGCAAAATCCCAGCGTAGAATCCAAAAAGCCCCTCTTCCTCAGATGCCATAGTGAGCCAGTCTCTAGGCATCCAGTCTTTTCTCCCAGTAAGTTCTTCTCCAGCAACAACTTAGCCAGCTGCTGAGCTCCATCTCCAACCCCAACCAGACACAGGCTGACCTTATGGCAGAGCTTCCTGTGCTTATATCCTGAGGAAGTGCATGGGCCTTTAAAGGGACTTTCACTCCCAGCTACTCAGGAGGGCTGCACTCTCACTAGGACCTACCCAGGCTGTAATCCTGCAGTCACTTAGGGCCAAATATCACAGAGGATCAAAGCAAAATCATTGTTGGGAAGGGAAATGATAAAACAAGATTACAATAACAAGATCAAACAGGTTCTTTTTGAGTTTTATCTTGTATCGGTATCTTATTAGCATACGCTTGAAGATGTCCATTTCTCTACCTTTAGGAACCTATTACTTGTTCCAACTTATGCTAAACGTAAAAAAGACAGTGTGTAGTACAGAAACGTCTTTGGTTTTGTTTACTAAAAGGTTTAAGATTGTCTAAAGATAAGATTATCTTCATTCCTGTAAATGTTCTATTCAGTGCCCATTTTTGAGTTTAATCTGTAAACCCATGTTCTTGAATATGTATTTTATTTCAAAATAATCTTAATTATATTAAAATCTGTCATTGTAGAAGGACGTTTTCCCTTTTCCAGAGATCAGCAATGAAGAGTTAAAGGAAATGAACCAGTTTGTAGGACCAGTAGAAAAATTCTTCAGTGAAGAAGGTATGGATTATTCATTTGTCCTGACATGCTTATAAATGGCTTGTCGTGTCCTTCCCATTTGTCTAGTGTGACTATACACAAATGCTAACATGCACAATTTCCTTATTTTGTTGTTTTATCAATTTCTCCATGTGTGTGTGTTAGTCTGCAGCAAGAAGAAATAACTTTTGGAAAAGAAAAATAAATTGAAATTTGTAGTTGAGGATATTTTAAAGTGGAGTCCCTTTAAAAAAACAAAAACAAAGTTCATTTCACTGTCCCACTGCTTGCAAGCTACTCATTTTTGTCTCCCCAAAATTGAAAGACACTAAGCACTAATGGTGAATATTTCAAAAATCATGAATAAAAATTATATTGTTTGATTGCATTTTATCTGTCAACACAGCAATCAGAACCTGCAGTTACCCTCTTTACCTGACCTGCCTTTAGTGAGTTGTATGCTTTTTGTAGTAGTTTGATATTGCCTTCTGTAAAACTAAGCTTGGTTATAGATGAAGAGCTTTTTGGACAAGGGAATCCCAAGTTCCTGATGATGCTCATTGCTTTCCGGAGTTTCAGGAGTGTGAAAGTTAATCTGATTATCATTGTTTTTGACTGACGTGATCAAAATGCACATCAAAAATGTATGTTATATTACAGAGAATCAAGTGCTATAACTAATTTTAATTTAATTTTTAAAAATATCTCATATTTTAGTGGACTCAAAGAAAATTGACCAAGATGCTAAAATCCCACCGGAAACTCTAAATGGTCTGAAAAATCTGGGGCTCTTTGGCATGCAGATTCCAGAGGAGTATGGTGAGTAAAAAGATACTGAGTATAGTTTAAGAATATTTTTTCCTTTGAGTGCAGGATACATCTTTTCCTTCTATATTCAGACTATTAAATGGAATGGAGTGGGCCTAGCATTTTATGGTTCCCTGCCAGTCTTGTAGTATTTGATCCATTAAGTTCTCCATTAGTTTGAAAACTACCTCTGTCCCTCTGGACAAACTGCAAAGACTGTTGAACAGAGCCAAGCCAGTCAAATCTTTTCCCACCTAAAACTTCCTTCAGTGCTTCGTAAATCTTTTTTTTTGCTTCCAGGACTTCAAAATATAGAATTTCTAGTGTTTCAAAAATGCCTGGCTGGTAAACTAGTCCCCCAACTCAGAGTAAATACGTTTTAAAAATGAAGTGGGTGAATTAGTGAACTAAACTTTCACATTTTTCCATTATTAAACTTTAATTTATCATAATTCGACAAGGACCAATTTTTTCAGAGTGCATTAAGTCTGTTACTTACATGTATACAGCTCAATGAACTTAAGAATGAATGTAGACAACATTATACAATTAGTTGTACAGAATGAAGTTCTGGAGAAACAGACGTAATGCACTCTGAAAAAATTGGTACTTGTCGAATTATGATAATAAATTTAAGTTTAATAATGGAAAAAAGTGAAAGTTTAGTTGATAAAAATGAATTAAAGTATGTATGGTAAGGAATGAAGTACATATATTACATGTATGTTGATGAGGATAAAGTATTAAATATTGGTCAAATTCAGAAATTTCTATGTTTTGGGGCATTTATGTTTTGTTGCAATGTATGGAGTGGAAGGTTTTTTGAATTGTAATTACTGAATTTGGTGGTTTTTTTGGGTTTTTTTGTATTTTAGAAAACTCTTGTGCATTTTTAAGGTTTTTTTTTAAACTGTCATCTGTGTGAGTGTACATCTTTGCTTGTGTTGTCCTCTGTGTTTCTTGTTCTGTGGTTGGTCACGTCCGCCAACTTCCCAATTGGTTCCCAACCTTATATAAGGCATGCTGGGAGCTGGAGAAGTTGGCTGGGCTTCTGTTGTTTCTACTGCCGTTGTGGACTGACTTCATTCCCTGTCAGGTTGTGCCTTTCTGTATTCCGTAGGTGTGCTCCCCTTTCCCTGGTCTGCTTGCTTCCTCTCTTCCTTTCAAGTTCTAGACTACGTTCCTTGATCCCTGATATCTCTCTCCTGGCCCCTTTTGTAGTGCACCTGTTCTCGAATAGTGTTAGCTTGTTCCTTCCCTGTTCCCCTCCCAGTTTCTTTCAGACCTCCGCTAAGCCTTAGTTTTTCTCTGACCGTACCCATTGCTTCTTGATTCTGTGTTAGGCTCCTATTTCTCTTACCTTTCCTTTAGTTCCCCTCCTTGCTCAGTGTCTGGTTTCCCCTATAATTGCATATTGTTCCCTGTTATGTTCCCTTCCTTGTTACGAACCTAGTTCCTGTACAACTGTGTATGGCCATGTTCCCCCTCTCCCTAAATGCCTGATTCTCCTTACAGCTGTGTAGGGGCGGGAAAACCGGTAAATCCGGTATCCGATAATGCCGGTACCGGGTGACCCGGCATTATTGGATTCGACCCGGTAATCCGGTCCAGGTACTGGATTCCGGGTACCGGATTTTTTTTACATTGCAGCCATTTAAAAATGGCTGCAATGTAAAAAACTTAAAGCCCCAGCAAAAAAGTTTAAAAAAACAAACCCTCCCCGAGTCCAGGCTGCGCGGGTGGAAGGGGGGACACCCCCCACCCACCCTGCCCAGCCTGGATTTTTGTTTAAAAAA
>QEPC01013356.1:797429-884192 GCA_003113815.1 Sphenodon punctatus
ACTACTTTTTTTTTTTTTTTTTAACATTGAAGGCATCCGTTCCTTAGGGAATGGTAATGGGTGGCTGGCTCCTCTTGCCTAGTGTCAGTATCAGCCTTAGTCTCCTAGCTCCTCCCATAGAGCACAGCCCCCCAATTAGTGTCATCGGTATTAGTCTGAGCACTCCTTCCAGCCTAAGCCCAACCCTGGCCCACATGCAGGGCGTGCCACACAGCTGCTACTACTTGCTAGAGAAAATCACTGGCCAGATCAGCACGCTAGTGCACGTCCCTCCTCCCCTCCCCAGCAGACCCAGAAGTGCAGGCACTCTGAGCTGCTTCAAAGCAGCAGCAGCACGACCGGCTCCAGCCTCCGGGTCCACGGCGCAGGCCAGTCATTTTTAAAAAAAAGAAATTCAGCTGCTGCGAGGGAGGGGGCATTCAGGAGTCCATGGGCCATGAGGGGCAGTTCCCCTGATTCCCTGGGGGTCGCACCGCATCTGGTGGAGCATGGTAGGACAGGTGGTCTTTCAGATATCAGGCCCAGGCCATTTAGTACTTTAAAGGTCAAAACGAACACCTTGAATTGTTCCTGGAAAGCTATAGGAAGCCAGCACAGGCTAAAGCACAGGCATAATTGTGAATCACCCCAAGCTGCCTTGAGCAGGAGGGAGAGGGATATAAGTTATAGAATAAATAAATAAATAAATAAATAACATGCTCACAGCAACATATCCCCATTAGGAGCTGGGCTTCCACTTCTGTACCAGCTGCAGCTTCCGAACAGTCATCAAGTACAGCCCCATGTAGAGAGCATTGCAGTAATCTAGCCTTGAGATAATGAAGGCATGGATAATAGTGGCCAGATCTGAATCAGAAAGAAAAGGCCACAACCTCATCGCTAGATGGAGTTGGTGAAAAGTGCTCCTGGCCACTGATGCAACCTAATGTTCCAGGTGCAGAGAGGGGTCCAAAAGCACTCCAAGGCTGTGGACCTGGGTAACCAGAGCGGGCAGGCCTCTTCAATGACTGGTCCCAATTCCCTTCAAGTCACAGCATTGGCCAACCATCATCCCTTCAGTCTTGTCTGGATTATCAGTATTTAAACAAATGCCTCCCTTACACTCCTCTCATGTCTGCAAATTTACTGTCTTTTGGTGTTTTCTTAAATCCTTGGTTACTAAACCAGTGAATTTTGTTTTTTTAAAAAAGTTTTCTAGCCCTCATTGCTGTGAAGGAAATCTTGAAAAACTGACTGCAGCATACTAAACAACTCAGATTAAGAACCCAGAATGAAATTTAAAAAATAATAATTTGGAAAAACCCAATCTCATGGGATTGCAACATAACCTTATGATTTATCATGGGATATATAAAACCTTAAGATTTGCATTGTGAAGCACTTGTGTCACAAGATACCTAGGCTGAAGAATCCTATTTATATGCCTGCTTCTTTTATAGACTATGCAACTGAGAGCAGGCAGAGTTGACCTGGTGAACACATTTAATTATCTGGGATTGACTATTCATAATAGGGGCACATGGAATAGCCATGTTCGAAAGAGAGCTATTATTGCTAGACAGGCTATCCATCCCCTGCTGAGGGCCTGTAGGATATCTAAGGGTGTTTCCCTCTCTGAATGATTAAAGGTATACAAGGCTAAGGTTCCTCCCACTTTACTGTTTGGAGCTGAACTTACTCCGTTCACCACCACTCTCCTGCTTGAGAGAGTCCAGAATTTTTTTTCTGCGGCGATTGCTGGGGGTTCCACCAGGTGTCCCGGGAGCAGTCCTGAGGGCAGAGCTGGGTATCCCCTCCATCAACTCGCTTGCGAAGAAAGTGTATGTCAACTATTGGCTAAGATTGCTAACACTTCATGACTCAGCATTGTCCGTACAATGTCTAAGGGAGGAACTATTATACCAAGGTCCACGATCTTATCCGTGGCTCCTCTTTTTGGGCAGGTTACTTGGAGAAATGGGATTTTCTTTCCAGTACTTACCAGGCAAACCTATTTCAGCTATCAAGTCCGAGATTTGTCTTCGTATTGGTGATATCGCTGCCCAAGAGGATATTGCCAAGGTGTCTGCATGGAAAGTGGCCCCCCACCTGGGACTCTGCAAAAAAAAACAGGTTTTTTTTTAACCCTATTTAGATGTCTTGACCAACCCGAAGTTGAGGAGAGCATATATCTTTTTCCGTTGGCAACTGGTCAAAGTGGCAGTAGTTGAGGGAAGGTACAAGCATACCCTGCGAGGTTCCAGACTATGTACTTGCCACAAGCAGGAGGTTGAGGATATAGAGCATTTTCATTTGAGGTGCCCTTATTTTGATGCTCTAAGGACAACTTGGGTGACTCCCTGGCTGCCCCTGGAGCCCCAGATTCCTGATAGTGTCTGTTACATAATGTGTCTCACACAAAGGGAGGCTATTAGGGATTTAGCTTTGTACATGCATCTAACAAACGGCTCCAAATCCAAATGAATATTCCTAAGGGCCCGACCCTTGGGATTAGACAAGGCATCTCTCAAGATTAGGCTGGACCCCCATGGATATTATTTGGGGTTTTACGGGCCTGGTTATGATTTCTTCTAGTTAGTTGCATCTTATTTATTATGAAATGGCCAGCCCCTTGTCTGGATGCTAGAAACGTAGTGGATGAGATTCAGACCTATTTCTGTGGGCTGATTATTTTAGTGTTCAGTTGGATAAGCCTTTTATGATTTTATAGCATTGTTGTATTCAAATTTAAAAGTTATATTATTTTATAAGATTGATGAGGATTGATCGTATGAGCCGACTAGGCTGGGTTTTAATGTAACGTTATTAATAACCCATTGTGTTAGGATTTTGTTTTGACATCTGTCTGTTTGTCTATGTTGGCCATAGCATGAGCTAGTGCCGAATAAAACTTACCTTACCTATATAGACTATGATGTAAGTACATGATATACCATTTAATACACAAACTATACTTTTCTATATGATATTAGATACAAGTGTGTAGCATATTCTTAATCTTTAGATATGCTAATTTTTAGGTCATAATGTACCTTAACTTTGACTACTTGTTTTCTCCAGGATACTTACTTTAATAACTTTGCCTGCAGTCTCCTATGAATGCAGTGTCAAAAGCAGTAATGTTTTTAAGAGCAATTAAGAGGCTGACTTCAAAGGTGTCAACTTTCTCTATCGTACATAATGCCTAAATTAATTTCAGGTTATGTATGTTTTTTCCTTCCAAACCTATTGGTACATCCAATACCCACTTAAACATTGGCCCTGGGGATATGATTCCACAATAAGGTTTTATTTTCCACTGTTCTGTACAAGTGCCACCCCTGGACAGGACATATAGGTGTATAGATTGTAAATCCACAAAGGCTGCAGAGGGACCCCAAAAGGGACCTATGCATCTATTTCTGCCACGCTTTAATATTATGTCCGTATCCCTGGTGCAATTCCAGGTGACCAATTTACAATAGGCAACAATAGTCTTCGACTTCCTTGATAAATGGATGTTCTTCTAATTTTAGATGTAAATCTGTTAATGACAACCATCAACATTTTACCTTCAGTACTTAAAATGCACTCAGGTTTTACTACTTAACTCTTTTTTAAAATTCTCAGAATTAGAAACAACTAATTTGAATTTGTCCAGGCTCTATCCAGGGCCTGTCTATCAGGCCTGGACTCTATAATCAATATAAGAGGCACGCAGTTCAAAATGACAGCAGCTGTCGGTCAAATCCAACTGTGCAAAAGCCAGGCAAGCATTCCTTCAATTCATGTGCTTTCAACTTTTGGCACAGGGAATACTTCTGTATAGCAGCATACATGGTATACAAACATACACAACCAACACCACACACACACAAAGGTAATTGTATAGCAGCACTTCATTCCGCTCCAACCGTGCACTGATGGAACGGAATAATTCAGGATTCGAATTTTCTCCTGGTTTGCTTAACATCACCTTCCTTTTTTACATGAAAAACTCACAACCATCCAACACAACTCTACATTGCCAACAGCCATGCCATCAGCACAGGGCACACTTAAATTCACATTAGCCTATAGGAGTATTGAAAAGTACAAAAATCACAGGAAAATGGAGCAAACCACATAATTAATAAATCTAAATTTTAAACAACACAGTAAACAGGCACCTCCATGTGTTTCAAGACAACATAGGGGTACCAGTATTTGAACCAATATCCTTTTTTGCACGAAAAACCTTTAGGCAGATGCACTTAAGAAGTCAACTTAATTTTTACATATTTTACAGTTTAGATCTGCTTCACTCACTTTGCTATAAATTCTTAACAAACTATAACACATAATTATAATAACAAAGGACCAAATTAGCATACTGAAAAAATGAAAGGAATTACAGCTTTTCCAGCTGCCCCAAAATAAAGCAAAGAAAATTCTAATGGTGCCTGGACAGAAACTGGTAACCTGGGCACTAGAAAGAGGTGGAAGAGTGAAATGTTCAGTCCAATAGGCCCCATTGGACCGGACATCTGCTTTCCAACATTCCAGTTAGCCACAGTAATGGTACTATAATTTACTTTTTTACTTTTCCATTTCCCTCTTCCCTCCCAGCAATGTTTTCTGACCAGGCTAAGCTAGCAGCATGCTTTTCTATGAACCTGAGTTACTGGAGGTTCTGATCATTTCTTAATTAATTACTCTACACACCTGAGGATTCTTATTCACATGTTGCAAAGTCATTCACATGATGGAAACCAATCAAAACTAGTGCAACCCAAAACTGGACTACCAGTCTGTTTTGGGGGGCAAACCTTCAAAATAGAATCCAGCAGTGAATCACGGGCTGCTGTCAGTTTCTGAGCTGTAGGCGCCCTTGCCGGCCAATTACTTGCCATGAATAATCTCTGGCGTAGCTCAGGAGGGAGAGCAGCTTTCAGTAACTGACTTAAATCAGCCCAATTAGGTTCATAACAGTTTATGATAGTATGAAGCTCATCTTTGAACTTTTGCAGTTCCTCTCTAATGTTAGAAAATTCTTTCACCAACTTTTTCAGATCAGTGGGTGACCAAGGAACATGGACTTGCACCGATTTTTCATTTGCTCCCCCCAGGTCCTGCCGGAGCGGGGCAAGGAAAACTTTTCTATCTAGAGCAGCTCCAGCACGGCTTGCAAAGGGACTAAAAATAGCCGAGCCCATGGTAGAACTAACAGCATCAGAACCCAGTGAAGTGCCAGTCTGCGCCCGCAAAGGAGCGGACGTTGCTGGAACAGACCCGAGCACAGACTCAGATGCACAGACTCTGCCTGTGCTATCAGGGAGGGGAACTGCCTGCACAGATGCTGGCAAAGGCAGCAACTGCACAGCCTGAGCTCCCCAGGGCTGCTGCAGGTACAGAAACACAGGGCTACAAAAATCTAATAAATCCTCAGGAGTTCCTTCATCCATGTCCTCAGGCAAGCCAAATTGAAAATACAGAGATACTGCTGGAGTATCAGGTATGCAGACCTGATCAGGTTTGAGAGCACTAATTAACTGCTTTAGTTGGGTTTTTAATTTGTCCTGAGAGTCTGAGACCTAACTTCAGGTTCATGCTTACGTTTGGAGGCTTCAGTAAACCAATCTACACATGTGGACCATTGAGACCAGTGTACTTTGCATCCTTTTAATCTTAGGACTCTGCGGAGATGAGCAATTTTATTTAAATCAAAGGAGCCACATAGAGGAAACTGCAGTTCTGGCTGTCCTCTGGTGTACTTGTTCCACACCTCTAAATATTTACAAACCTTTTTCCCATAAATTATATACATATACCAAGTTGGGCTCCCTTTTGGCGGGGAAGACAGCTCCTTGAGCCCGCCATTCCCCATATTATTCCCGATCACACAGGGTTTTCACACAAGGATAAATCAACCTTAATGCTTTCAACTATAGCTAAAAACACCATTCACTGCAGTCTGCACTCATTAACATTCCATTCTTCACACAGAACTCAACTCTGTCACTCCCACAAGCATCCCACATGCTGTTCAGTTAAACTCTCAGTTCTGAAACTGGGAGAGGGGGATAGTTCACACTCTCACTACCGAGTCACCGGATTTCACAGAGGCGCACATCCGCAAAATTACCCTACCCCATCAGGTAGGCAATTAGCCCCATCCAGGGCAGCTCCCCACTTCAAGGCAGCCTTCCTATACAACCCTCAGCCTTATCCCAGACACAGTCAGTGATCGCATACACGGAAACAAAATCACATCACATAAAATCCTATACATTTCCAATCCCCCTCTCGGCAGGATTGAACATACGCATTTAGAAATTCCCTCTCCTGGCAGGATTCTCAACCCCCACGGATTTTGCATATGTATGTAGAATCCCCTCTTGCCGGGATTCTATGGATCCAATAAACTGTCACTGACTAGTCTTCTGTAGCTAGTTTATGTACTTACTATTTACACTAACAAGAATTTCTGGCAGATCCGACCACACAGCTTGACTGTTCAGAAGGCGTATGTCCATTGGTCTGGCTCCCAGAGCCTACAGGCAGCCTCTCTCCCACACCTTCATAGGGGTTTCAAAAGGCCCCTTTCCTTATCTGGCGGCTGGAGGGGAGAAAGAGACGGTCCGCAGCCCCCCTGGAACCAGTCGGGCTATAGCCTTCCCGGCCAATGCACCAAATTGTCGAGGAATAATTTATACAACCTGCTGTTGGTAAAATCTGTCAGAGATGTCTTTATTGATCTCAAAGCGCTCAGAGAGAGAGCAGAACTGAAACCATGCAAGGTTCCAGACTGGTCTGCTCGATTGCAGATTACATAGGTATTTATAGATTACAGTTCAAGTAGCAAAATACAGACATGTCACTCAAAGACAACGTCATACAATAATGGAAGGTTACAGCAATTGTTTACATAGTCAGCAAGTTATTCTCTCAAAACAATATAGCTAGACTTGTTTATAAAGCAAGGTGTCTAAACAATCTAATTAATGAAAACATCTGCAAGGTCGTTGTTTGCTATCTACTGTAGGGAGGAACAGTGTGAAACTGCTTCTCAGACCTTGCACTGTGAGACAAAGCCTAAACTACCAAAATGATTATATCTTGTCAAGCAGGCCAAAGCTCATTTCTGGAATGATTGGTTCTTACCCAGCAGCATTCATCTGTCTTCCATTTTACTCTGGCTAGCTGTAACTTAAATTCCATAAGGTCCATTATAAAAATTCCTCCACAGGGTGTTGATAATGGGGCTGATCCGATGGCTTGCGAGAACCTTGCATGCTTCCATTGCCGGCACACTGTGCCGTGTGGGATCCGTAGGCCATCGGATCAACTCCAATGTCTATGGTAGAAATACGTTTGCAGGTTTTATACCTTTTGCTTTGGGCAGGATCTAGTTCCTGTTGAGCTGGGAGCGTAATGGGAAGTTGGGAATCGGCTCCTGATCACTTCTGAGAGGTTGCAGGGTTGTCTGAAGGCCAGAAGAGGAGTTCGTGAAAGATTTCCTTTAGAATCTGGTCCCCAGGAAGTATGGGTTGTAGTTTTTTGATATCTGGTATAGGTTCATGTGTGGGGTGGTAGGTGACAACTAGTGGGGTGTGGATAGAGGGTTCCTTCTTTCTGTATTGTAGCAGGTTCTCTGAAGATATTTGGATAGCCCATTCCATTATACAATCTACTTCTCTGATAGAATGCTTTTGTTTGGTAAAGACAGTCTTTAGCATGGCAAAATGTGCAGTTCAAGTCTTCTTGTCGGAGCAGATTCAACAGAGTAGTCTGTAGATTACAGACTTTTTGGCATGTCTGTGATGGTAACTGGGTCTGTAAAGTTATGTATGATGGTCTGTATCCTTCCTGTAAATAGCTGTCTGTAGGGTTCCACTATTTATGTTGACTGTGGTGTTTAGAAAATTGATACTGGTGTCAAAATATTTCAGTGTCCGTTTGATAGATGTATGGTGGTAATTTAGGTTTTGATGGAATTCTAAGAGTGAGTCTAGGGTGTTTTGTCCAGATACTAAGTAGATCATCAATGTGTCTGAGAGATGATAAAGTTTTGGTTGTATATTTTTCTAGGAATTCTTCAAGGTAGCCCATAAAGAGGTTGGCCTATGGTGGAGGTGGGGATTTTTGTGCCCATAGCTGTCGCCATTGTTTGCACATAGTATTTATTGAAGTTGAGTGAGAGTAAAATTGATGATTTTTCTAGACACCAACGTGTTTGGGGTGGATTTCTGAGTTTCTCCATCGTTGAGGAGGTTTTTGAATCAAACTGCAATGCTATTAGTGTGAGGGATGTTGGTGTAGAGAAGTTACGTTTGTCCTCACAGGGATCTTGTTCCCAGGGCAGTTTCTTAAGTTGGAAAGTTTGTGGATGAAGTTAGCAGTATCTTGGATGAATTTTGTTGAAATTGGTTTGAGAATTGTTTCTATGAGTCCTGATACTTTTGGTGAGTGTGCTTCCGTTGCCGGCACACTGTGCCATGTGGGATTTGTAGGCCATCAGATCAGCCCCAATGTCTATGGTAGAAATATGTTTGCAGGTTTTATACCTTTTGCTTTGGGCAGGATCTAGTTCCTGTTGAGCTGGGAGCGTACTGGGAAGTTGGGAATCGGCTCCTGATCACTTCTGAGAGGTTGCAGGGTTGTCTGAAGGCCAGAAGAGGAGTTCGTGAAAGATGAGCCCCCCATCATCTGTTACGTATCTTAGGAAGTATGTAAGAGAGTCACTGGAATAGGGCTGATGGGAGGATGAAATTAGTTTCTCCTGGAGATTGCTGGGGAAATTGCTGGAGATTGCTGGGGATCGTCCTTGACTTCCTTGTAGTAATTTTATCCTGAAAGTTGTCTGTTGGTTTCAGTGATGTAGGCATCTCAGTTTTGGACTACGATGGAACCCCCTTTTTGTGCTGGCTTGATGCCAAACCAGCATTTGGATTTCAACCAACTGACTAGACTAACCAGCAGTTGGAATGAATAGCCCCTCTTTTTGCAGTGGAAAGGTTCTGATGGGTGATGTGTGTGTGTTCAGCATTTTGTACAGAAGAGTAATAGAGTACTATAAGATGTTGAAGGCTAAAATATTTGAAATAGCTTATCATATTACTTGTGAAACAGGCAAGAGTTAAGTTTGCGCATATACAACCTTTTTAGAAACACAGATATCTCAAACTCTTATTAGTTTTGTTCTTTTTCTATTTCTTCACTCTTTGCTTCTTTAGAAAGCACAACACATAGCTTTTCTTACTGCTTGTGTCCTGGCTTCTCTTACCATCTTTAGCAGTAATTTTTCTGCTATTTTCAACCTAGAGTTTAGCCATTAACCAGTGCCCTCTCTTCTGGTAGTTGCTGCAACTACATGATCATGTACAAATAATGATGGGGTTTCTTAAACAAGAGTGGACTGTAAACAAAGTATTTAAATATCGAATGTCTACTTAAGTGTTTATTCTTTTAGGGTAAACTAAACTTTGATCCTGACATCCTCCTGCATTTCCCCTACTTCTCAGAATATTTACAGGGCTTGTCTTTCTAAAATAAAAAATACTGTTACTTGTAAAAACCAAGTGGCAACTTAGAAAAATTGATGATTTTTAGTTCAAAACATAGTCTTCCAAAGCAATCAAAGGTATGAAATGAGGACTGCAATTTTGCAAATTATATGCTTTATTAGAAATTATAAATTTCTTCTATAAAGTAGTAAAGGTTTATTCTTTTAACTTTTTAAAGAGATACAAACTATACTTTTTGTTTTTGCTATACTTCAAAGTATTTCTTTTTATAGAGATAAGCAGTGAAAACACACTTGGATTAGCAACACTAACAATTTTTTTTAATTTTTTTTTAAAAACAGGTGGTCTTGGTCTTTCAAATACAATGTATGCCCGTTTAGGAGAAATAATTTCTTTGGATGGGTCTATTGGAGTTACTTTGGCAGCTCATCAAGCAATAGGGCTTAAGGTAAAGTTATGGTTTCTTAATACGGTTTGCTGAGCTCAGGTAATTTTTAGTAACCAAAATCATCAATGGGTGAAAACAAACGAGACGGTAGCCTGTGGTAGCCTGGGAGACACCTGCCCTTCTGGTAGGTTGTCGCTAGATGTTCGCCCACTATGCTTTTAGGGTGGCCAGCTGGCTGCTACGGGATGCATGGGCCATAGCCTGGGTGAAGGCCTGGCCAACCAGACTAAAGTGGGCTAACGGTCTCACTCCCGTCTATTCCTGGAGGAGCGCCCTCAACCTGGCTGCCAAACAGCTGATGGGCGGGCCTGGCAGAGCACCCCGATCAGCTGCTTGTTTCTCACACCCGGTCTGGGTAACGGTGCGCCTCTGGAGCCCCCCATCATCTGTTTTGCCACAGCTCTTCTTGGGGGCCTGATCCTGCTGTGCGGTGGGGGTCCGGCTATCTTGTCCCATATGGATGGCTCTATGGCCAAACATGCCATGGAGGGACCATTGAGGGCAGCCCCATGCCTGGAATATCCTGCCGACCTGAGGAGTGGTGACAGCAGTGGTCCATCTTGTCGCAGCCTGGCAAGCCGGCTTGACACCGTCTTGTTTATTTTCACCCAATGTCGCATTGGAAATGCATGTTTATTTTATTTATTTATTTTTCAATTTAATACCCTGCCCCTCATGCCATTAGGCAGCCCGGGATGGCTTACAATCTAAAAACACAAATAAAATCCAATATAAAACTTTTTTTAAAACTGCCAAAAGGAGTGTAACCACCACCCCACCCCCATCCCTCCCTTCACCCCTCTCCCCCACCAAACGCCTGGCGGAACAGCCAGATCGTACAACTTTTCCGAAAAGAGGGGAGGTCCGGGACTTTTAGTCCTGAGGGATTTCAACATCCACACCAACTCCGGTGTTAAAGGAGTGGAGCAAGAGTTCATCGCTGCCATGGCAACAATGGGCCTGTCTCCGGTAATATCTGGCTCAGCTCACGAAGGGGGACACACTCTAGACCTGGTGTTTTGCAGTGGCGCTGAAGCTGGTGGTCCATTAATGTGGGAGGTGTCATCTATGCCCTTGTCATGGACAGATCATTATCTCCTATGGGCCAGTCTCTCGGTGCTTGTCTGCTGCCAGTAAGGTGCAGAACTGGATCGTTTGGTTTGCCCTTGGAGACTTATGGAACTGTAAAATCTTGTTAGGCAAGGCCATTGACTGAGTGGCTCCCAAGCGTTCACTTCCAAAGCATAGGTGACGCAGGGCCCTGTGGTTCACAGAAGAGGAAGGGAGGTGGTTAGAGCAACAGTGGCACCGCACTCAGACTGAAGCTGACCGATTGCAGCATAAAGCTGTGTTAAAGCTTATGCTGTGGCTATGCGGGCAGCAAAGAGGAGGTTCTTTGCTCCCACCATAGCGCCCGCCAAATCTCATCCAGCTGAGCTCTCCCAGGTGGTGAAGGGGCTGGTCAGTCCGGCCCCCCTCTGCCTGGAATTGGATTCTTCTGGTGCTTGCTGTGACACATTTATTGATGATTTTCCAGATAAAATTGCTTGTATCAATCATGACTTTGACACTACATTTGTGGTGACCATACCCAAGGTTATAAATGCCCCGTCTGGTCCAATTTCATAGGATCAATTTTAGCTGGTGTCGCCTACCGCTGCGGTGGAGATGCTGGGGGCCATGAGGGCCACAACTTTTGAACTAGACCCGTGCCCATCCTGGTTGGTGAAAGCCAGCCGGGAGACATTGGGGCTGTTACTGGCAGGGGTAGTCAGTGACTCCCTTGTGGAGGGCAGGGTCCCGGGGTGCCTGAAGGAAGCTGTGGTGCGACCCTTGCTCAAGAAACCATCTCTTGACATTGACTCCCTCACCAGCTATCGGCTAGTCTCTAACCTTCCCTTTTTAGGGAAATTTATTGAACAGGCGGTGGCCACGCAGCTCCAGGGGCATCTGGACCACATTGGTTTCCTTGACCCTTTGCAGTTAGGTTTTTGTCCAGGTTATGGCACTGAGACTGCACTTGTGGCCTTGGTTGATGATCTGCATTGGGAGTTGAATGGAGGCCGGTCCACTCTTCTAATTTTATTAGATCTGTCAGCAGCTTTTGACACGGTTGACCATGAGATGTTGGTGATTTGCCTGTGGGATTGTGCTGGGTTGGACGGAACGGTTCCTGAATGGTTCCCCTCATTTCTAGCCGGTAGAATTCGGTGTGTGGTGCTGGGGGAGTCTACATCACTCCCCTGGGACCTCACGTGTGGAGTGTCACAGGAATCTATTCTGTCCCCTCTCCTGTTCAACATGTACATGCAGCCTCTGGACGAGATTGTGAGAGAGGGTTGAGGTTGGGTGTCATCCGTATGCTGATGACACCCAGTTTTTCCTCTTGTTTTCATCTGACCCAGGCCTGGCTGTCTAGGTGTTGACCCAGTGCCTGTCTGCGGTTGAGGACTGGATGAGGTAAGTCATCTGAAGTTGAATCCTGATAAGACAGAGGTGAAGCTGGTGGGGAGGGGTGAAGGAGTGGAGGCCCCTATCATTGATGGGGTACATCCCTTCTTGGTTCCTCAGGTTCAGAGCCTGGGAGTGCTCCTCGATGCCCAGCTCCGTCTGGATGTCCAGGTGGCAGCTGTGGTGAAGAGTGCTTTTTGTAAATTACATCTGGTCCATCGTCTTTGGCCATATATCTCGGGCTCCGACCTGGCCACCATCATCCATGCATTTATCACCTTGAGATTAGACTACTGCATCACACTCTACGTGGAGCTACCCTTGGTGACCTCCCGGAGACTGCAACTGGTGCAGAATGCGGCGGCCCGCCTCCTGTTGGGGACGGGCCATCGGGAGCATGTAACACGAGTGCTCCGTTCTCTGCACTGGCTGCCTATAGTCTACTGGGCCCAATTCAAAGTGTTGGTGATTACCTTTAAGGCGCTATACTACTTATCTGCGGGACTGCCTCAACCTCTGTGTCCTGGATTGGCCCCCTGTGGTCATCCGGGGGCGCCCCTTTGGAGGTTCCCTGGGTTTGCCGGGTGGCGACCTCTGAGAGGGCATTCTTGGTAGCCACACCTCAGCTGTAGAACTCCCTCCCTGTGAAGATCCGCCTCTCTCGGAATCTCCCTTTCGTAAACACTGTAAGACCTGACTGTTTCACCGGGGGGTTCAGCGAGGGAGACAGGTAGTGGGTGGGGGATATTTTGGGGGGTTGTTGGGTTTAGTTGGCCTCTTCTTAATGTTTAAAATTTAAATTTTAATTATATATTGTTTTAATTTGATTTTACTATGTGTATTTTGGTTTGTTGTATGCTGCCCCGAGCTGCCATTTGGCAGGAGGGAGCAGGTTAAAAATACTGGGAAATAAATAAATGTCCTTGATCCACAATCTGTTACCGCAAAAGCAGTGAAGTAATCCACTAAATTGCCACTTCTTGCCATGAGATGGAGTCCCTGTAGAGCTAAGAGACTAGTTCAGGTCTTCTTTGAGGAGCTTGGCAGTTCTCACCTTATAGGTCCAAGCGTTGCCCGCTCCGTCACTGATCAGCACAACAGCTGCATGATCTGACATGACATGAAGAACTGTAAAGCTTTTTTCACCTTGTCACTGAGGACAAAGAAAGACCGCATGATGCAGCTCAGGGACATATTAACAAAGAAAGCTTTACAAGGGGGTGAAGGTCTGATCAGGGTCGTCTTGGAACACCCGGCTTCCATTACTTGGGTCCATCATGGCACCCCCTCAGAGTTGGTTCCTGCTGGCACTGTAACTGTGAGTTCCTGCAGCCACGCTTGAACCCATAAGTGAGAATACGCAGAGCTCTCGAAGAACTCGGTTACTGGTAAATAATCTTAATTATCCACTGTAATGTAGTTAATGGTCTCTGAGATTAACAACTATGGGTACAATCTAGCTCCCATTGAAGTCAATGGCTAAACTCCCATTGATTTCAAGGAGAGCTTGATTGCACCCTAACATTCCAGTTTTGATGGTAGTATCCTTACCCCTTTTAACATGGTGTGATTTGATGCCATCTTGTTTTATATATGTGATATCTGATTGAACTGTTAGTTGGATCCTGAACATGCATGAACACTTAAGCGCCGTGTGCTAAAAGCATTAATTATACATTCATATATATAGCAAATTCAAATTAATAATCTTATATTGTAAGATGGTTACTTACCCTTGTACAACTTAACTGTCTAGTAAGCAATGTGAGAAGAATCTAGGAGCTCACACATCTGAATGTGTTGGTAAATGTCCTGTTTTGATTTTGTGTAGGGAATTTTGATTGCAGGCACTGAAGAGCAAAAAGAAAAATACCTGCCTAAATTGGCATCTGGGGAACATATTGCTGCTTTCTGCCTCACAGAACCAGGAAGGTACCATCTTTACTTCCCTAGTAGAAATGAGATTTTTTAACATCCCAACTCTTGATGTACTGTAAGACCCCACAGGGTCTATCTACTTAAAATTACTACACGCATGGCTTCAGTTTTACAACTAACGAATGATACAGAGCCAGTGTAACCTAGTGGAAATGGTGGTGTAGCTAGCCTTGTGAGACCAAGATTCAAATCACAATTTAGCCATTAATTTACTGGGTAGGCTTGGGCAAGTCACTATCTCTCACCCTCAGGTCTCCATCTCTAAAACTGGCAGACTAATGACCTACCTCATGTTTTAGTTGTAAGGACAAATTAGATAAGGATTGTAAAGGACTCTGAACATTGAAAGTGTTATATAAAATTATAAATAATAATGCTTCAGACTCTGTTATCCAGCTTGTCCCATGGAGTTTCAAGGCATTGCTTAACTCTTTCTGAAATGCTATATTAGTCCGATTATTTCCATTTGTGGCCGATGCTTTACTTAATTTGACAAAATGGAATACACACTGTCCGGCCATCTTATCGATCTATCTCTAACCTTCCCTTTTTAGGGTAGCTTATTAAATGGGTGTGTGTGTGTGTGTGTATGTGTATATGTGTGTATATATATATATATATCTATATATATATAAAAAATAGATAAAATATCTAAAATTTAATTTTAAGCAAGATGTATGTCTGGAAACTGTATAGAATTACAATGGCTTTTAGCAGATGCTTTATCTTTTATTTTATTTACTGACGGTTGTCTCTATGAATTTGGAAGGACTTTAGAGTATTTGCCTAGAAATTTCTCATTATTTTTGAGCTTCCAGTCAGTGGATGAAAGGAAAGCCTTAGCATCTTTGTGACTTATGTATTTTTTTAATCTTTGTTGTGAGCTGTAGTTATACATGGATACAAATCCCCTTAGACTTTGGGAGCTTTGTCTATAAACTCTTGTAGTAATATCTTGATGTATTTGCCTGGAGTGCTAATGGGGAAGCAGTAGCTTTGTTGTAGTTAAGATGGTTTCCATCTTAAGCAAGGCTTCTGGCTTCTACTCTTTAGTATTTTTCCAGCTAGAAGCTGGGCAGGGGTTGTACTGTCTTGAGATTTTTAAAAGGTGATTCTGGAAAATCTCTTTTCAAAAGATTACATTTGCATGAAATGGGAATAGGTAGTCATCAAGTTCTAAAAAATTTCTATCTCCATTTAGCCAGCTTTTAGTTCAAAAATATCCCACCCTATGCCTTCAGAAGAAGCTTTTGGTGATATCTGGGTGGAATGTAATATACAGGAATAATTTTAGAAATAATTGTAAAGTTAGTTGACTAGTAAAGTTGGAATATTTCCGCTTCTTGCTGAGACCCAAGATTTTGCTTACTGTGGGATGGCACAGCAAACTACTTGATTGTCCAGTCTTGGCCTGAATTGGCAGGCTATGCAGTTTAAACTGAGTCAACACTTAACAACTTCTTTGTGTTTCAGTGGGAGTGATTCTGCATCTATCCAGTCTAGAGCTATTTTGAGTGAAGATGGCAAAAATTTCATACTAAATGGTTCAAAGGTACTTATTTATAGCATGGAAGAGTAAATTGTTTTTCATGTTTTATTGAAAGCTCCCCCATCTTGTGCAGTTCTAGTGATCTTTTTTGCTCTGCCTCAGAATACTGGATTCCTGGGGATCACAAGCCAGTGAAAAAACAACAATGTAAGAAAGCTCTCTTGTTCAGTTGTTGGCCCAAAAAGGATTACAGATTGCATTGTTGAAACAATGACCTGACCTTTGAGGAAGGTTGTCTGACTTAGTAGATGTGTTTTCTTCTCTGCAGCCCTTCACTGTTCTGACAAGGAGAAGAGTCCAGTGAATCCAAGAGAGGACTCCACTTTTTCAGTTTGTTCTCTTCTGCCCAACTCTAACTTACGAAAAGCTGACACTCTATTAGAATTACAGATTTGCTCCAGGCCACAGATAGTGTTAGAATAGAAGTTAGAACTCGGGATATGATGGGGAAAGAATGGTCCTGACTTAGTCCTGAGTCGATATTTTAAAAGGGTTCTAGAGGCAATCCTGGAACGGCGAGCCTGATGTCTGTGCTAGGAAATTTGGTGGAGATGATTATTAAGAATAGAATTATGGGGCATATTGATAAACATGGCTTAATGGGGAAGAGTCAATATGGATTTAGCAAAGGGAAGCCATGCCTCACTAATCTATTTGCATTTTTTGAGGGTATGAATAAGCATGTGGATAAGGGTGAGCCGGTCAATATAGTGTCTGGATTTTGAGAACGCATTTGATACGACCTCCCAGGGGAGACTCTTGAGGAAATTAAAAAGTCATGGGATAGGAGGCAATGTCCAGTTATTAATTCACAATAGGTTAAAAGATAGGAAGCAAAGAGTAGGACTAAATGGTCAGTTTTCACAGTGGAGTGAAGTAAATAGTGGAGTCCCCAGGGCTCTGTACTGGGACTGGTGTTGTTTTAAAGTATTCATTAATGATCTGGAAAGGGGAATAGGGAGTGAGGTGATCAAATTTGCAGATGACACACAGTTAGTCAAGGCAGTTAAAACATAAACTGACTGAAGATTTGCAGGAGGATTTTGTGAGACTGGTTGACTGGCCATCTAAATGGCAGATTAAATTGAATGTGGACAAGTGCAAAGCGATGCACATTGGGGAAAAATCCAAACTTTATGTACACAATGATGGGTTCTAAATTAGGAGTTACCACTCGGGAAAAGGAGCTTGGAGTCATTGTGCACAATATATTGAAATCCTCAGCTTAGTGTGTGGCAGCCATCAAAAAAGCAAACGGAATGTTAGGAATTATTCGTAAGGGGATAGAGAATAAAATTGAAAATATCATAATGCCACTATATAAATCTATAGTGTGAATATTGTGTGCCGTTCTGGTCGCCCCATCTCAAAAAAGATATAGTAGAAATAGCTAAGGTACAGAGAAGGACAACAAAAATGATAAGGGGTGTGGAATGGCTCCCCTATGAAGAGGCTGGATAGGTTGGAGCTCTTCAGTTTGGAGAAGAGATAACAGTGGTGTGGAACAAGCTAATGGGGAACGGTTACATACCCTCTCAAATAGTACTAGAACTACGAGACACCCCATGAAACTAACAGGTAGCAGATTTAAAACAAATCAAAAAGTTTTTTTCCACTCAACGCACAACTAAGTTGTGAAATTTGTTGCCAGAAGATGTAGTCAAGGCCTATAGTATAGCTGAGTTTAAGAAAGGATTGGATAAGTTTCTACAGGATCGGTCCATTAGCAGCTGTTAGCCAGGTAGGTTTGGGGAATGTAACCTCTTACTGTTAGCTGGGAGTGAACAACAGGGAATTGAATGCTCCATTGTTACCTGTTGGGTGGTACTTCCAAGTGACTGAGATGGGCCAGTATTGGGGACAGGTGCTGGGCTCAATGGACCATTGGTCTGGCCCAGTATGGCACTTCTTATGTACTTTACTCCTCTTGTATGAAATAATGACTCATTTTTATCTGCCACAATAGAACAGACATACTTATTTCTCTTTTCCAGATTTGGATATCAAATGGTGGAATCGCAGATGTGTTTACTGTGTTTGCAAGGACTGAGGTTGTGGATGAAGATGGTGATGTAAAAGACAAAATTACTGCTTTCATTGTAGAGCGAGCATTTGGCGGAATCACTCATGGAAAGCCTGAGGATAAATTGGGCATTCGAGGATCTAACAGTAAGAAGCACTTAGTTTATCAGAGCAAAATGTTTCAAGGAAACGAAGACTTTATTTACCAGAATCCACAAGCTACTGCAGATTTCTTGGATAAAATGAAGTAATTTTAAATTTACTTCTTGATTTGGCTTGGTTTCCTCCTCATTCTTCTGCAGAGTACAGTCCAAAATGCAAGTGCATTCTTAAAAATGTAATGATTTTGCTAAGTAAATATCTTCTCACCTGTCAGTTGTTACCATCCATTTGCAAACATCTGAAGCTCTGATCTTGCATACAAGTTCCTCCTTAGGCTACACTGAGAAGATTATATAGCAGACAGCACATAACTGCTAGTAGTGAGGCTTCCTATTCATTAGATGGCCATATTTTGAAAACCTCAAGTGCTATGGCAAGCACAGCCTCTCCATCCACACATACATGTAGTGTCGTCTTACTCCTCTCACCCCCAAAACAAATCTAGTGCCCCTACCAGCTGCTCTGGCTCTTCCTTGGATCTTATTCTTGCTGATCTCACAGGGCATTCTAAGACCAATGGGTGTGGAAGCATCTGGTTTCTTCCTCGGTGGCAACGTGCCACCGTAATGAGCTCTGTATGAGGGTGGAGCACACTGTATATGCGCATAAATTATTAGCTGAGCCCTGGCCCAAAGCAGGACCTTTTACTGCAGAGGCCTCCATCCGGCAGCCACATAAGCAGGACGCTCGCATTCAATTCTGAATATCTTGTCAACTTATCTACTTGTATTTACAGTTTATTGGTAGCTGTAGTGGTACACTGTTCATAATCATTTGTATTCTGTCTCTGTTTTACAAACAAGGCCAACAAGCTTGTTTACTGTGTAGCCAGTGATGGCATTTTTACTTTAAAGTAACATCTCAGCTCCAGCTTTCACCACTTTATAAACTTTTTGGAAAAAGTAGATTTAGTTCTTAGAAGAGTCAAAATTTTATTACTTTAAGAGCAAGTTACAATTCCAAATGCTGAATAGTATCTAAACATGCTGTGAAATTGTTTAACTTTTTATGTTCCAGCTTGTGAAGTGCATTTTGAAAACACACAAGTGCCTATTGAAAATGTTGTTGGAGAAGTAGGAGGGGGATTTAAGGTGAGTTTTGGTGGAAACTATTTAAATGTAATTAGCCGTGCTTGGGAGGAGCAGAAGGTGCTGAATTTTCATCAAAATTGTATGAGGATACTGTAAAAAGACTAGGAGTCAAAAGTGAGAGAGAAAAATATGAAAAGAAGCAACATTGTTACGTGCTAAGCAAACCATAAATATTTTGGGAGTTCTATCCTTAATTTGTTTGGGGTTTTGTGCGTGGGGCTTTTTTCTTTTCTTCTTTTTTTTAAAGGTAGTGTAAGTTAGCCATAGTCACTTGTACTTGAAGTGAGAGCGCTCAGGTGCTCAGCAAAACAAGAGAGATTGTAAATTAAAACCGTTTTTTGTATGCGGTGAAGCAACTAGCATAATGACAGAAAAAGAAGATAGCAGCAAAACAGGCTAAAGTTAATAGGACATGTATCTACGTATGGAGCAAGAATCAATAAAGGAGCTGGAAAGCTCTCTCAAGATAGTTATGGTATTTTACTGACTGAAAAGGGCAGACATTGCTAAGGAAAATAAGTTCTTGGCCTTGGTGTTTAGAAAAAAATTAGGGGTTCAGATCCCAGAGGTGAGTGTTGCTACTGGATGGAGAAGCAATTTTATAGGTGTGAAAAACAAAATTCATGACGAAAAGAAACATATTTTTTAGTATCGGAAGATACGTTTAAATGCTACTTGATACAGAGTTGAATTCTAAATTGATATATTGGGAAAAGACTAACAGTGGGTGATTTCAGACGTTACGCGGTCCTGATTCACCACGGTGGATCCCTGGTGGAGGTGAACCGAACAACCACAAAACAACCGTGGCAAAATAAAAAGCCCCGAACAGACGTGACGGGACCGGGACCACGGCAGGGAATCAGACTGACATGATCATGGCCCGGGGCTGCGCAACAGTCGTGCCGCCGATTCCCGGCCGTGGTAAAAACACCCACAAGGCAGGGGTGGGACACAGACATGGCCGCCGGAGGGCAAATGAAGCCAGAAGGCACAAAAGGGAACGCCCACACAAGGGAAACGGGAAGGGAAGGGGGAGAGGGAGAAGAGCTGGCCAGGTACTGCACACAGACAAGGGGGGCACAGTGGAAGACACAGCACAAGCCCGGGTGCGCGCGCACACACCCAGAAGGGAAAGGAAGGGAAGGGGGGACACAGGCACCTGGACAACACACAAGGCACACCAGGCACTGGGGGGGTGGCGCAGGCCACAGGAGGGAGTGCCGGCGGGTGAGGACAGTCAGCTGGACCCAGGCACGTCGTTGAGGCCATGCAGAGAGCCGTACCCAGGCACCGGGGAAGGCAACCACGGAGGGGAACACCGGGTGCAGAGGCAGACAGGGGGGCCCGGAGGGGGCCGGGGCCACAGGCAGGGGTAGCAGCATCCCGGGAAGCAGGCAGCACAGCAGCACGGCAGAGACAGGAGGGAGGGAGCTGTCAGCAGAACCAGGCCTCCGGGCTGGGGCAGGAGCCCACACAGGGGCAGGCAACTGGAGGCCGGGAGGCACACCGGGACTCTCAGCCAGCTGCTGGGGGCCATGACAGGCCCAGGGGCTGGGTGCCCTGCCCGGTGCACCAGGTGCGGCCAATGGATCATGCCCTGGCGGTACCCCAACAAGGATATGTGGTGAGCGATCAGGTAGTAAGCCTTGAAAGGATCCTGTATTGACAGCTCCAACTGCACATCTGAATGGGACCACACGCCCAACCGCTCCGCCACGGTAGGCTCAGACACACAGCAGTCAGCCGCAGGGGGCCACAGAAGCTGACCCATCTCCAACAGCTGGTGATACGCTGCCCCACGAGCGCTGGTACCCACAGACCCCGTGAACACAGCCGAAGTAGGACATGGCCAAGGCAGGGTCCCCCTCCGCAAGGCAGAGCGTGTAGGCGGCCAGGCTGCACACAGACAGCGCAGATACGGTCTCAGCTGCAGACCAGGCCACATGAGAGCACCTCATCTCTGGGATGCGCCCATCGGGAAAGGGAACCAGCCCCAGCGTTTCCGCATGCAGCTGGCAATCCAGAGCGCTCATCTCATAGCCGAAGTAGCGAAGCCCAGAGCTCAGGCTCGCATAAACACCCGACTGGCTGTCCGGGCAACTCAGGAGCAGCTGGACGGCTGGGGTATGCCACAGGTCACACGTGGCCATGGTCTCTTGGAAGGTCCAGCTATGGGGGGCCCCATGGGGGCCGGGAAGTGAGAGCCTGGTGGAAGCACAACTAGCCATGGTCCAGCCAGACAGGGAGAATAACACCACAGACAGGGGGGGCACATATTCCCCGCAGGGCTGGGTGGGGTGGCTCCGAGGGGTCCCAAGGACGAGCTAGGCAGCCGTGGGCCACAACAATGTATAGCAACAGTGTGAGGCGTGGGGTGCAGACATGGCACAGCTGCAGGAAACCAGCGCCATGACAGGACCGCTAATCAGGCCGCCAAGGACACGGTGTTACAAACGGGGGGGTGATGGCTGAAGGCATGCAGCTGCAAGAGTAACGCACAGCCGCGTGCGCCTGTCCGTGCGCCAGGCCCCATGCAAGGACAGCAGATGCACCCAACAGCACGCCCAGGGACACCTGCCCCGCACTGGGAGGCCCACCCCAGGAAGCTGGGGGTGGGGCACCGGGCGGCCCAGCCCAGTACCGGGCCGCCATATGCCACCCCCAACCCTAGGGCCTGCCAACACCATGGAGCAGGACAGGGCGGCTGCGTACTGAATGCACCTTGCGCTCGCAGCCGAGTGGTATTGCGCCCGCACCGATCAGCTGCGCATCCTTACCACAGAGGTGCACCTGGGCGCCCGCCTGCGGGTTTCCGAGGCCTGGGGTGCTTCACGGTCCCGCAGGGCCCACCATGGCTGCAGGCAAGCCCTGGCCCAGCTCAGGGCTCAGAGGATGTCCGGGGCTGACCAGCAGGCCGTGAGCCGGGGCCGGAGATGGGCAGTGCTGATCCAAGAGGCAGCCAGGTGCCTCCGATGAGGGAGGGAGGCCTCACGCCGGGCCACCCTGCTCGCTATGCCCATTAACCAGTGGCTATGGGTCGGAGAGCAGGCACAGGGGTGGTGGTCCAGGGCGCTGGCCCTGTGGGACGAGGCAGCCTGCAGGGCCTGCTTTAGGCTGTGACTGCCCTGCTGTGGCTCGCGGAGCTCCTCACGTGAACCCCTATCCCCATGGACCAGCGGGTGGCCATTGGGGTCTGGGCCCTAGCAACGCCCGACTCCTGCCGGTCCGTCTCCCAGCACTTCGGGGTCTGCCTGAGCACAGTTGCCTG
The DNA here is from genome assembly GCA_003113815.1 of Sphenodon punctatus. Classification (NCBI taxonomy): domain Eukaryota; kingdom Metazoa; phylum Chordata; class Lepidosauria; order Sphenodontia; family Sphenodontidae; genus Sphenodon; species Sphenodon punctatus. The sequence goes on from QEPC01013356.1 coordinate 819,847, forward strand.
TATCCTCTGGGACGTCTGCGAGGCTGTGGAGGGCGTGCTCCTAGACAGAACAATCCAGCTGGTGGACCAGGGGGCTGTGATGGAACTGCATGGGCGCCGTGGACAGCACCCACATTGAGATCCTCTGCCCTTCCAAAGGGAAGGCCGCAGAGTATGTCAACAGGCACGGGTATCACTTGCTGCAGCTGCAGGCGGTTGTGGATCACCGGGGGTGGTTCCTAGACATGTTCACGGGCAACTCCAGCCGCAGTCACGATGCCTGGATCATGACCACGTCCCCCTTCTATGGCTGGATGTTCTGGGGGGGCTTTGCTCGACATGGGGATGACCTGGATTGAGGGGGTACCGATGCACCCCTGTATCCTGGGTGACCCGGCCTATCCCCTCACCCGGTGGTTGATGAAGGTGTACCCTGTTGCCAGCAACCCTGTGGAGGCACTGTACAATATCCGCCTGTGTTCCAGCAGGACCGTGGTGGAATGGGCCTTCGAGGCCCTCAAGCAGTGCTGGAGGAGCCTCGCAGGCTGGCTGGACTACACGGTGGAGACCTCGGTCCTGGTGATCTGGACGTGCTGTGTGCTGCACAACGTGTGCAAGACCGAGGGGGCAGCCCTGGAATACCCCGAGCCCATCCGCTCCCCGGCCCTGTGCCTCTGTATGTGAATGCTGACAACCCGAGGGAGTACCGTTATGCCAAGCACACCCAAGATGCCCTGGCGAGGCATATCAGTCAGGAGGCCGAGGCGTGAGGGCGATCACCATCCGGACCACCCCCGTGGTGCCCACAGGAGAGGCCATGGCCATCCCCTACACGGGAGCTGACACCGCTTCCCCCACCCCCCCTGTCGGCCAGGAATGGACACATGAGGCAATACTGTGTCAAAAGCATTTATTACACCCCCTATTTACAGGTGCATGGAAACTCTCCCCCTCCATCCCTGCCGGTTCCCACCCCATAACGCCCCCTCACATACTGCCCTCCCCCTTCCCCCACATTTCCGGGGCCCCTCGAGTGCCCAGCGGTCGCCACAGAGGTCTGGGAGCTCGCCTCCCCCCACACTGTCCGTGTCCCCAGCAGTGTCCTGGGATGTCTCGTGGGCCGGCGGGGCAGCTGGCAGTTGGGGAGAGGGAGGGCTGGGGGGACCGGGAGGTGGATGCACGGCCCCTGCAGGCTTGGGGGTGGCTGGGGCGGTTGGGAAGGGGGTGGAGGTGCCGAGGGGCCCAGCATGGGGCCCGGGAAGGCAGGGTGCCCGGTGGACCCACTGCCGTCACATAGGCGCACATGGTACCCGCGTGCAGGAGCAGGGAGGTCCTGATATCATGGGAACTATCCATTTTGGCCGAGTGCTCCCGCACCATCCCTGTGATGGCCTGCTCCAGTCGCCCGAGCAATTCCACCTGCCTGCTGTGCTCCCGGCGCTCCCGCCTCCTCTCCAGGCGCACCTCTGCCTGGAGCCTTCTGTCCCGCGCCTCCGCCCACTCCAGGGACCGTTCTATGGTCCCCTCCATCCGGTCCACGGCCGCTATCATCCACTCCCCGTTCTGCCGAGGTGCAGACAATTTTCTCTGCCTGCTCCTCCCTCCAGCTGCGGACCCGTGCCCGGTACTCCCTCATGCGCTGTGCTGGGGGCCTGAGCCCGGGTGACAGTGGCTGTTCGGGTTGCCCTGTAGGGTACACGGAGGTGAGTCGACTGCCCACCCGGGCGCCTGCCCCCAGCCCTGGGGGGGCCGGGGCTCTATGGCCCCCCGGAAGTGTCGCCCGGCCCCCCCAGGGGTCCTCCCACCCGGACCAGTTGCCTCACCTGGTTCCTCCGCCTGCTGCCTGGGCTCCTCGGCGCCGGCCTCCTTGCCCGCCTGGGTCTGGTGCTGGGGTGTCCTGGGCCCTGTGGGACGAATGGAGGGTGGTGGTTGGTGAAGGGGTGTCCAGGCGGGTCCCGGGCCCCCTTCCCGCCTTGTCTGGGGGGGCTGGGGCTGGCCCCAGCCCATGCATCCCCCCCCTTCTCCCGCCCCCAGGCCCTCTCCTCTCCCGGCTGCTCGCTTACTCTTTATGTCCATCTCGGATTCCTCTGAGGCCAGCCCCTCTGTGTTGGTGTGCTCCCCCTGGGACCACTGGCTGAGGGTGATGAGGGTGCCGGCCTCGGACTCCGCCTGTCCGGCCTGGGGGTGGGAGCTTTCCAGGCTGCTGTCTGGGCGGGGGGGCTGCAGGTGCCGGAGGTCCCGGGGAGTTCCTCCTAGGGGTCCGGGGCCCCGCGTTGTGTGCCGTCCTGGGGGGCGGCGAGGGGAGGGGGTACCTCAGCCCGTTCCCTGCCCTGAACCACAGCGCTCCCCACGAACCGTGGGGCCACTATTGACCCTTTCATGTGGAGTATGCGGTTCAGGACATCATAGAAGGGGGCGGTCCGGGCTCCGTGTCTGGCCTTGTACCCCCTCTTCAGCTCCTTGGCCTTATAGCGGCACTGTGCCATGGTCCGGTGGTGCCCCGCCACCTCCATCTCCCGAACTATGTCCTCATAGACATCCTCGTTGCGCTGATTGAGCGCAAGCTCCAGCTGGTACTCCAGGGTCCCCCAGATCCTTATGAAGTCCTGGGTCTCCTGCAGCCCCCACTGGCCCCCTCGGTGGTAGGGCCTTCTCCCCCGTACCCCCTGTGGGTGGTCCTCCGCCTCCTCCACCGCCTGTTCCTCTGTCTCCTCCTCCACCTGGACTGGGCCGGTGTCCTCCGGGGGCTCGTCCACCCAGGCCCGTTTCCGTGTCTGCGTGACCCAGGGGAGGGGTGTGTGTTATGGTTGGGTGTGGTTCTGCCTCCTCCCGCGGCCCACCCCCTTTCCCCCCCTCCCTGCAGGGAGCCCGGGCGGGCCCCCTGCCTGCCCTTGGTGCCCCTGTGCCACCTGTTCCCCGGCCCTTGGTTCTCCTTACCCATTTCCGGGGTGCCTCCTCCCCCATTCCGACTGATGTCCCCAGGGCGGCCTGTCCCGGCAGCGGTGGTGGCTGTTGCTGCTGCTGTCGTCCCTCCGCCATCTTCATCCGCAGCATGACCCCCGCCTCCCCCCTCCACCACTGCCACTGCCTCCTCCCTCGCTCTCTCTCCCACCGCTCTCCTCTGCCTCCCTCCTTGATCCATCCCGCCACGTTTCCTTGCTGCGGATTGCCCTTTAAATCTTCCTCCGCTGCCTGTGTTGTTGCTGGTTGCCTGGCAACAATGCTGCGTGCTTTGTCCCCGGCTGGGAATCGTTTTCTTTGATGCCGGCTGGGGATTGCCATCCAGACATTACTTTTTGTTGTTTCCCTGTGGGAATCTCTTTGACCACGCTTTCAGAGGTTGTCCTGCAGGGACCTCCGGAAGCGTGGTTTATTTTGACCCCATGTGTGGGTATTGACCGTGGTGAACCTCTGGCGGCTGCCGAATAGATGTTCCGGGTGCTTTGGCCCCACCGCGGGATTGAGCGTGGTTCACTGTGGTTGACTGTGATCTCGTAACGTCTGAAAATACCCAGTGACTCTTGGAGAAAATATTAAGGGAATGTCTTAAGGGAATAAATCTCCAAAGTGTTTTATTTTAGTGAGGAAACACTGAAAAATATTGTGAACAGAATATATACATCTGGATAGTAGTCATAGTTGTCGTCTTTAGTTTCAAGAGAGCGCATGGAAATATGGACTAAAGAGCAATATAGTGCGCATTGTCTTGCCTTTCAGCATGTGTTTATAGGGCAGTGAATTTGTCACTGGGTTGCCCTTGAAAAATCTGATATTCTTTAATTTATCCCAACCACATAAATATTTTTCCATCCTCGTTTTACTGATAAAGTTTGGAGCAGTAAAGTCATTAAATATGATAGTCATTGAATATTTTTTGTGTCTACACTACTGTTCTTTTTGTCACAAACATGTGATGTTTTTATAAACCTTCAGATGAATATATTAATTTAATGTATGAGACAGTATATTTAGCCCAAATTGTGTCTCACAATAGTAACTTAAAAGTTCAGTAACCAAAGCAATTGTTAGAGCTTTCTCTTGATTTGGTTTGTGTTTTCTAGTGAGCTAATCTTCATACTGAAATGTAATGGATATAATTATTGTGTAATGGCTCTGGTGTATTCAACCATGTTTACTGCAGTAGTAATTTAGATTAAATGGTTAACATTTTAACTCAGGAAGATGTTTGAAATGCATATAGGCGCTGTATCTAGCACCGTTGTTTTTGCTCTTTTACGCTTCTGACCATTTACGGCTTCTTTTGGGTGCTTTTGTTTGTAGTATCTCAAAATGAGCTCTCCCTTTACGGTATGAAGTAGATATCCAGAGGAAACTTTTTATAACTTCCGAAGCTCTACTGACTTCTAATGGGACTGGAGCTCTATACATTACTTTTGAAGATTTTTACCCTCAATCTAGATTTCTCTCCCCTTCCCCACTGAGAGTCTCTTTTTGGATTGTACTGTTTCCAGTGTGCAGAAGATAAAAACTTAATCATTGTTCGTTGTGTTACTAATAAATTATTGGGATCGAGATCGTCATAAAACACCACTCCAATGTGGTACAAAACAAAACTTTATTGGAACGGCACACCTTGGTTTTCTATTCTTGGCAGGATTATACTACACACACAGTATTATACAGATAGTCCCCAGATAAAGATATCTTACGTGTCCTGTGACTGGCCAAATCCTGGAAGCACGCAGGCTGATTCAGGGAAAAGACTGAGAGAGGGCCCTTTGGTGCTGGAGAGTAGAGCTGCTGGCGAGCGAAGACAAGTTGTGATCCGTGTGTGCAAGGTCTGGAAGGGAGTGAAACCACGTGATTCACCAACTGGTGACCACTAGCCTTCACCCAAAGTCATGTTGTATGACCAGGTTCTTTTATACAGTTCTGAGGTACAGGTCAGTAATAGCCAGATGCCATGTCATGGTGACATCACACAGTTCTTTAGCATATCAGAAGAACGTCTTCCTGGGAGGAAGGGCCCTTAGCATATTAACATCTGTATCTTTCCTTGATTGTTCTTTTCCTGCCCTGGAAGTCAGTAGCAGAGTTGCAAATGTCCCACTTATCTGTTCACAATGGGTTTCATTTGTCAACTCCAGTTGTTCAGCAGGAGACTTTGTTAAGCATGTGTGGCGGTGCCAGGAGAAGATACTTGTCTGGCTATGCCTTTGTTAGTATGCTGATGGGGCCTTATCCACATGTTGAGTCATCTCAGCTTGAATTCCATCACAATCTCAGGCCTGCTGGCTGTTCTGGACCATCTCTCTGCTCTTTGCCTTTGCTTGACCGAAGTTAGGTCTGGCTTCCTTTGTCCAGGTCAGGAGAACATAAGATATCAATAACACTATATTCTATTACCACAGTTGGGTGTACAAGAATGAAATCTGAGAATGGGTTGATAATTCCCAGACTGAAGATATTGCATTTTTTAAAGAAAATGGACACTGGAACTCAAAAAATGGTACCAGAAGCCTGCTAGATGATACGATGGTTTATTAAGTTATGCTTTCACTTTTGGAGACTAGAATTTAAGTCTGCTTGGTGTTGCAGTCAAGTGGTTCTAGAAGTCCTATATACCCAAAATACAAACTTAATTTGTGAACTGGTAGTGGCTGTTTTGAAATACCAGATTTATGCCAGATAAAGCTGAGATACATTGGTAGAACTGTTCAGTTTTTCCTGACTTAAGCAAAAAACCTCTCTTCATTCACACCTTTAAAAATGAAAAAACAACTTTGAATAGAGCTTTTTAATAAAAGCCTTCGTATTTTCACTACAGGTTGCGATGAATATCCTAAACAGCGGAAGATTTAGCATGGGAAGTGCATGTGCAGGAATGATTAAGAAGCTAATAGGTAAAATGAAATTTGGTGCACTGCTGGTTAAGATGAAATCTGTAGAGAAGTAACCTACTTTGTATTCTCCACAAAGACACATGCTGCATCTTTCAGAAATACAGTAACATTTAGACTCTAGCTTAGTTGTCTATAAACTTTTGATGGCTTTTTTCAGTTGACATCACATAAAATTGTTCTGTAATTTTAGTTCTTTAGTGAATGCCTTTTATGCATGAGAATGAAGTATCTTTGAAAGCTATGTTTGGTTACTTTTAAAAGTAACTACATATGGAAAATGTAGTGTATATGAACGCTGATTTGAAAGAGCACTAAAGTAATTCTGGCTTAACATTTTCCATTGCATGGTAGCTATCAAAATATCTGCTTCCGTAAGCAGCTACCCAGTAGTTGAGTGGTACCCTGAAATAGTACATTTAGAATAGGAGGACTTCAGTAATGTAGGAATGTGTCTTGGGGAATACGTACTCAAACCAGGCCAGTATGTCAAACCTCCTGTGTTCAAGTTGGTCAGATTCGGTCTCACAGTTTTGTAAGCCCAAACAGCATCATTGCAGAGGTTATCTTTTAAAAAACATAGCTACCTGCTATTTCTGCTTGAGAAGGAACTAGTCCAGTTAAATGCTGTCTGTGAGTAGTTCCCTTCAGACTTGCAGCATGGCAGAGCACAAGACTCTTCTCACCACTTTTGTGTTGACAGCATATTGTATGTTCTAGAGGAATCTAAAAATTAATATTCAAGACTTAGAGGTTCAGTTGACTTAAAATCTTCACAGGTACAAAGGATTTTCTGAAGTGCATACTGCTCCTGTACTTTTTAAAAATTCTACTAACAAAAGGTATCTTTTCTTCTTTTAAGAAATGACAGCAGAGTATGCTTGTACAAGAAAACAATTTAACAAGAAATTGAGTGACTTTGAATTAATTCAGGTAACCATGAAGCTGATAACTGATTATTCTTATTTATTGTGTTGGGAATTATGGAATCAGCGTTGGGGAAGATCGCTTACTTTCTATTGGAATACTGGCTTAAAAGCTATAATTAGTGATTACCAGGTGCTAGGAATTAAATCTGCATAGATCTAACCTAAATAGTCTGCTGATACTCTAGGAGTACTAATAATATATCAAAGGAGGAATTCCACTAGCCGAGCGGCTTTGTAAATGCCCCCGGCCTAACAGACGTGCCGGGGGCTCCCGGCAGGGAATCGGGGAGGGGGCGGGGCCGCGCGGCACAACATGTGGCCGCATGGCCCCGCCCCTCCTACGCTCCCCTGCCGCCCGCCCTCCGTGGAGACGGGCGGCCGCAGCGCCCGCCTGAATTGACCACGGGCCGGAATCCCTGTGGGGATTCCAGGCCGTGGCCGCCGTCCAGACGTGACGGCTCGGTTCATCGCGGCAGGGAATCGCCTTCACCATGCGATCACCACTGGCCCCGCCGATTCAGCCAATCGCGTGGTGAATGTGATTCCCCACAGCGATTGACCGTGGTGAACATCTGGGGGGGAACATCTGTTCCCCCATCAGACGTTATGCGGTCACAACCAGCACAGGGAATTGACTGTGGTTGACTGTGATCTCGTAACGTCTGAAAATACCCATATATTAATGGTGGTTTTATTGTCAACTTTTGGGTGGTGTATTATTTTATGATTGTACAGTTTGCAATGACCAAACTAGTCAGCAATAAAGTATAAAGTGTGTGTGTGTGTGTGTGTGTGTGTTCATGAAGAGAATAAAAAGTAAGGATCCTAAATACTATTTATTATCACTTATTAGATTGGATGTGTTTTGATTACTGACTTGACTACTTTACGTTGGACAGGATGATCCTCTGATCCTAGTCCCATTTGTCTCATTGAGGAGGAAGGTGAAGGTTTGCTCCCTAAATGACGATATATGTAATGCTTTTTGTCTGTGTATATTGTTGCTGTCTGGCAGGAAAAGTTTGCCCTTTTGGCTCAGAAAGCATATGTAATGGAGAGCATGGCATACCTCACTGCAGGAATGATGGACCGACCAGGGGTGCCTGATTGCTCAATAGAGGCAGCAATGGTTAAGGTAATTTTTATTAAAAGACTGACAAAGCTATTTGTACTAATGCTTATAACAAGATTTTCCTTCATTGACAATTTGATCTTGCAGCTTCTGTGTGAGCTACTCTGATACGTTGATGACAGGTGTAACAGAAGGACTGTAACATAATAAAGTGTATGTTTTTACTTTAGTTCTTAGCTGTTTCTAATGGTTTTCCTGGATCTGAGCAAAACTTAATTGAGGTAGCCATCTTTGTATACAAAAGATAGCAATAACAAAAGTCCTTGGATTTTGCATGCAGAACAATGACAGTTTTGACACTCACAACAAAAAGCATTTTTTGCAAGATAATTTCTGAAGGTTCCTGGAGAAGATGAAAGTGCCTGTGAGATTCAGTTCAACAAAATACTGATTTTACTTTAAAAAAGTAAAACCACTGAATCAGCTTGAGAGGCCAGGAAATTAGCTTTACATAGAGAATTAGAACCATTCCTCAGCTGTTGCTTTCTGACATTGCACTGATGGGCAGTAGAAATAGTTTCAATGATTTTGCTGATGTTTTCCTTCATTCTTGCAGACAGTTGACATGCGGGGTTGGATTTTCTCTTTTTGTGAAATAGAATTTGGGCCAGTTTGTACTTTTAAGGAGGAGTGCACTTCCCATGTGCATAATTAATCAGGAGCCAAACAATCCTGTGGCAAGATCCAAAATTGAAGTCAGAGAGTCAAGCTGGGTTTGGAGCTAATTCATCAGTCAGGATACAACCCAGAGGGTCAGAGAGTCCTTGAGTTCAGAGCCAAGTCAGGGATCAGAAAGTCAGGCATATGACAGAATGAGATTGGAAGAGGGCTGGGTCAGGAAGCAAGGAGCAAGTCCAGAACACACCACAGCGGTATCATGCTCAAGGCAGGAGCCATTACTTTACAGAGACTTTTGCTACTGAGTCTCTTGACCCAGAGCAGCCAATAGGAACCAGGACTACCAATGCGGATTAGTCAGTGGAATGACTGAAGATCCATGCACCAACTCTCGGGTAAAAGAGCAGTGAGGAAATCTGCCCAGGACCCTATAGACTTGGGTTCGTGTCCTGACAGATTTACACAAGGCTATATGAACTGTTCATCCTTCATCATTATTAAACCTTTTATGTCTGCTTTTAACTTAGGTAATATGAGTGAAGTAAACCAGTTTTGACTGAATTTGACCACTCCTGTAACAATAGCTGAAGTTTTTGTGTTCATCTGGCAGGTATTCAGTTCTGAAGGTGCATGGACTTGTGTGAGTGAAGCTTTACAAATTCTTGGAGGGCTTGGCTATATGAAAGATTATCCCTATGAACGCTATCTCCGAGATTGCAGGATCCTTCTGATTTTTGAGGCAAGTATGAATTTTTCTTCTACTGTAAATCAGAAGTCCTCCACTCGCAAGTTATTGATATAAACTTGGACAACATTCAAGCAGCAAGATTCTGACTTAAATCCGTTGGGCTGAAACTTCATTTTGAATAGAAAGTTTGGTAAACATTGGGATTTTAGAGGTCAGATTTTGAATTCAACATTTTGATTTGCCTATTTTTTCAGGCAAATCAAGATTTGATTTGCCTATTATTGCTTAAATAAACCTAGTTTATTTTAGGTTTTCTTGCTGGAAATTTTAGCCAAATAGTTTGTGCTGAGCATATATCCATGGTTTGAACAAGAGGTTACTAAAATGAAACCTTATGCCATGTAGTAAGTGTATTGTATTTTCCTTTTCTCCTCTTACCACCTCCTCCTCCTGTTGGGTAGCTCCGCCGCTGGCCGATAGGAGGCAGATGAACCACTTCCCTCTTTCGTGCATGTGCCTCCAGAGCTACCTGGCCTCCTCAGTCCGTTCATCTGCCTTCGGCCGGTAGGACACACGTCGGCGCAGCTCCGTGAATCTGTTTTTAAAAAAAAGAGAGAGAGAGCTAAGTCAACGGGGGGATAGGCTACTTAATAAGCCTCCGTGGCTGAGGCTCGGGGGTTTTGTTTGGCAAAGAGGCATAGCCGCGCCTCAGGAGAAGCCCCACAGTTTAACCATGCTGAGGTGGCTCCCCTCCCCCCCCATCTGAAGCTCCGGGATGGCACGGCCGGGCCTGCGAACAAATTGTTGTTGGAAATGCAAGGACTGTGAGATCATTGCATCCATTTGCCCAATGCAGAGTTTACAGAGGAGTGTGAGGAGCTAATCATCAATAAGCAGGCAGGAAGCATACTTAAGCTTAAGTAGCTTTATTAGGAAATACATGTAGGATAGGAAAGACCTACATCTATGCTAAGTCCTAAGACTAGGTGTGTTCAAGAGGGAGGAAGGAAGCTCTCTGAGACACAAAGAGATGAGAAATCTCCTGGGGGAGGAGATTGACCAATCAGGTCCTGACAGGAGTAGGACAGATAGGATGGGGGAAGGGTTCCCTGATCTGTCTGTCTACTCCTGGTGTTTCTAGCAAACAAACAGGATGAGGTGCTTAGGGGGGATGCAACCAAAGGAATGTATTTCCAACACCCCTTCTCATCGTCCCGTGCACCGAATCATTTATGTGCACTGCTGACAATTCCCAATGCTTCTCGTAGCCTCTGGAAATTGTCTCTGGGTAGCGGTTTGGTCAGCACATCCGCTATCATTTCCTCTGTAGGACAATAAATCAGTTCAACAAGTCCTTCTTCTTGCGCTTCTCTCACATAGTGACGCTTGGTGTTGATGTGCTTCGACCTTGGCTTTATCCTTTCCATTTTCGTAAGCTGAATGCAGCTTTGATTGTCCTCATACATCTCAGTTGGCTTTGGTTCGTCTATTCCAAAGTCCTTTAGTAGTCTGTGTAGCCATACTACCTCTTGACATGCTTGAGTGGCTGAAATAAATTCTGCTTCTGTGGATGAAAGGGCAATTAATGACTGCTTCTGGCTAGTCCAACTGATTGCTCCGCCTCCATACAGAAATACATTTCCACTCACAGATTTGCAGTCAGTCTTGTCTCCGGCCCAGTCCGCATCCATATATCCCATCAATCTGGGGTTCTCGCTTGCTGGTAGTTTTAAGTTTAAATGCATTGTGCCCTTCAGGTACCGTGCTATTCTCTTGACTGCTATCCAGTCCCTTTGGGTTGGTGCACTTACTTTTCTGCTTAGTATTCCTACAGCAGCGGCAATGTCTGGCCTTGTGACGGTGGCTACATACAACATTTTGCCAATTGCAGTTCTGTACTGGTTGTCCTGTGGTAGGGGCTCGTCGTTGCCTTCCTGGCTTAGGAAATTTGTTTCCATAGGTGTCCCCACTTCATTAGCCTCTGTCATGCCTAGGCATTCTAAAATGTCCTTTATCTTTTGTTTTTGATTGAGAAGGAAACTTCCATCTTTTTCTCGTTCTATTTGTATTCCAAGATAGTAAGTGATACCTCCCAAGTCTTTCACCTCTATTTCTTTGTTCAGATTCCTGACGATTTCATCACAATCTCGTTTGTTTTCATGGCATACAATCAGATCATCCACATAAGTTAGAATGTATGTCCTCCTTTTATTTCTGAACCTTGAGTATAGGCAGGGGTCAGCTTCTCCCTGTATGAACCCCTCCTTAAGGAGCAATTGATTCAATTTTTCGTTCCAGACTTTCGCTGCTTGCTTTAAACCATAGATACTCTTTTGAAGTTTGCACACAAGTTCCTCCTTCCCAGGTTCTTTAAATCCCGGCGGCTGCTGCATGTAGATATCCTCTTTGATATCACCATGTAGGAATGCAGTCTTCACGTCTAAGTGCTGCACTTCCATTTTTCTTGCAGCTGCTATGCTGAGGAGTGTTCTTATTGTGGTGTGCCTTACTACTGGAGCAAAGGTTTCGTCGTAGTCTTCGCCGTATTTTTGGGAATATCCCTTGGCCACTAATCTCGCTTTGTGGCGCGTGATTTCCCCTTCTGCATTATGCTTGGTCTTGAAGACCCATTTGCATCCAATGGCCTTTTTGTTTTCAGGTAGCTTTGTGAGTGTCCATGTTTTATTTTCATTAAGAGACTCAATTTCTTCCTTGGCAGCATCTCTCCATTTGCGCGCCTCACTGGTTTGCATTTTTTGAATGTCTTGCCATGTTGAGGGCTCCTGTGGTTCCTCCACTTTTGCCGCGTAGGAGAATCTCGCTGCTGGCACTCCTTTGTTGTGTCTTTCAGAACGTCTCACTTCTGGTTCTGGTTCTGCTTCAGTTTCAGTATCAGCATCAGTGTTATCTTCTGGTTCCAGTTCTGGTTCTGCTTCAGTTTCAGCATCAGCATCAGTGTTGGTGTCAGTGCCCCCTTCTGGTTCAGGTTGATTGAACATGGTCAAATCAAATGAAACTTCAGCTTCCTCTTTTATCTGCAGTTCTGCAGTCTTTTTCTGTCTTGATGAACTTGGCCTCATTAGGTCTGGCATTTGATCAGTGCTTCCCTTTTCATTTTCATCAAAATAGACCACACTGCTTATCTTCACATTTCCAGTGTCAGTGTCCATTACTCTGTATCCCTTGCATCCTTGTGCATAGCCAACAAGTATCCCTTCTTCACATCTGGTGTTAAGTTTGGTCCTTTTGGCCTTTGGGATATAAGCATAGGCTTTAGAGCCAAACACTCTAATGTGCCCCACACTGGGCTTGTTCCCATGCCATAGTTCATAAGGTGTTGCTTTTGCACCTTTGGTTGGGAGCCTGTTCTGCAGGTATGTGGCAGTCATTACTGCTTCTCCCCAGTATTTGTTTGGCAGATTCGCATCCAAAAGCATACATCTCGCCATCTCTATGAGAGAGCGATTTTTTCTTTCTGCTACTCCATTTTGTTCTGGTGTATGCGGGATGGTTGTCTGGTGTTCAATTCCTTTTTGCTTCAAAAATTCTTTCATCTGTTTTGAAACATATTCACCTCCATTATCTGACCTTAGGATCTGAGGTGATCTTCCAAACTTATTGCTGGCTCTTGCAACATATTCCTTAAATTTCTCCAGCACCTGACTTTTCTCTTTAATCAAGTAAGTGAACGTGAACTTGGAAAAATCATCTATGAAAGTCAATGCATACTGGTTTCCTGCAATTGTTTTTGTCTTCATAGGACCACAGATATCACTATGAATGAGCTGTAGGGGGTGCTGTGTGGCTTCCTCCTTGCTCTGATGAAAGGAGGGCCTAGTTCCCTTTCCTTTTACACAGCAAACACATCTCTCATCTTTAGTTGCACATGAGTTCATTTTAAAATGTTTAACTAGGTCTGGAAGTTCATGCAACACATCTGCATTTCTATGGCCCATCCTGCAGAGACAGCACACGCACTCTCTGATCAGTGTCAGGTGGAGTCTGAAGCTTTCTCAGGCTCAGACCAGGAGATTTCTGAGTTAGAGGAAGGGGAGTGGGTAGAACCATCCTCCGACCCAAAAGATAGAGACAATTCCCCTCGCAGTACAGGAATGAGCTGGTAGCTCAGGTCGTAAAGACCCTCCAGCTGAAGGAGAAGTCCTCTAAGGAGGATTCATCAGATTCTCAGGAGGAAGAAACTAGACTTTATATTCCCACGGTCCATGGTAGAGACCCGAGGCTCCCGCTGGATAAGGCCTTTGAGAGACTAGTCCTCGAAGAGTGGAAGCACCCAGACAAGGGATTCAAAATGAACAGAACCCAAGACTCCTTGTATTCCTTCTCGAGAAGGAAGGAACCCATGTTCAGAAACCCCAAAGTGGATGCGGGTGCGGCATCCCTCGCAAAACAAACAGTTCCCAATTTAAGGGGACTGTTACCCTAGGGATGCAACAGACAGAGCGGTTGATGCAGCTCTCAAAAAAGCCTTGGAATCCACATCTGCTTTCCTGAAGGTAGGCATAGCATCTTCCTATGTGTCCAGGGCCATGCTGGCCTGGATGCAGGAACTGCAAGACCCAGAGATCTCTGATAGAAAGTCTCAGAGACTTAATTCCAGGATCTGCATGGCAGCCTTCTTTCTGGCAGACGCGACCACTGACTCTCTAACATGGTCGGCCAGGGCGGTGGCAAATAATATAGCAGCCAGGCGCAGGGTTTGGTTATGCTCATGGGATGGAGACGCAACTGTGAAGAACCTGCTAACAGCATCCCCATACAAGGGGTCTAAGTTATTCAGAGTGTGCCTAGAAAAGGTGTTGGAGGAAGCCTCAAGCAAGAACAAAACAAAGACCCTACAACAGTTGTCCGCTAGGCGGGGTTCCTTTCGGGAGCATCCCTTTCGTTTCAGGGGTTTTTGGGCCACCTTCAGGAGATTTCAGTCACACTCTCGAAGAGGCTACACCCCCAACTTCTCCTTCAGGGGAAGAGGATTCAGGGCAGGGAGGTACGATAGACGCAGAGCTAGGGATCCCTCCCCCCCAGTCAGGCAAGACAGGACTCTTGACTATGCGGAACCCCAGGTGGGGGGCAGGCTCCAGCAGTTCCACGAGGAATGAGTCCACTCTGTCAGACTCCTGGGTCCTCTCTTGCGTGAAAAGGGGCTATTCTATCGAGTTGGAGAGCGCTCCCAATCACAGATTCCTGACATCTCCACAGTCGAGAGACGTGACAAAACACCTCGCAATGACCTGTGAAATCAAGAGGCCGCCGGATGCCAGGGCCATAGAGTACCACCTTCCCATCGATGCTCAGGGCTTTACTCGATTCTATTTCTGGTTGCAAAAAACACGGGCAAATGGAGAGCCGTGATGGACTTAAAAGTCCTAAACTGCCATGTGAGGAAAAGGAAGTTCAAAATGGAGACGGTAACATCCATTTGTCGCAGTATCCAGAGGGACGATTGATTGGTGTGTCTGGATCTCAGGGAGGCTTACCTTCATATTCCAATTTGGGCTCCTCACAGGAAGTGGCTCAGGTTTGCTTACGACAACGAATATTGGCAATTCAGGGCCCTTCCATTCGGCCTGTCATCAGCCCCCAGGACGTTTACCAAGGTGCTGATACCACTGGTGGCGAACCTCCGGGCAGAAGGGATTCATATACACCCATATCTAGACAATCTTCTGATCCGTGCCCACAGTCCGGACAAGACACTGGAGGACCTCAACAGGACAGTCATCTACCTGGAACAGCACGGGTTCCTGATAAACAGGGAGAAAAGTCACCTCACCCCGACACGGAGTCTGGAATACCTGGGCACCATCATAGATACCAGCTCCGACCTCGCTCTGGTCCCCTAGGCAAGGTGTCAGACGATCCGGATGTTGGTAAGGAACCTCAGAGCGAACGATCTAATGAGCCTCAAGAAACTAGCATCACTGCTGGGATTGCTGATCTCCTGCACTGCTCAGGTGACGTGGGGCAGATTTCACCTACGTCCCTTGCAGAGGCTGCTACGGCCTTTCCAACGCGAGCTTACCATCGGACTAAATCCCTGGGTTCCCATACCAAGGCAATTACAAAAATCCATGTCTAGGTGGTTAGAGCCTGCAACGTTCCAGGAAGGCATACCGCTCACAGAGCCAACGAGAGGGATACTGATGACAGATGCCAGTCTGAGAGTTTGGGTAGCCCACACGACAACTCAGTCAGTACAGGGGGTTTGGTCACAGAGGGACACGCAACAGCAGATCAATTTCCTAGAGCTGAAGGCCATACGACTCGCCGTGCAACAACTGTTCCCCTCCGACACCGGTTCTCACCTTTTGATATACACCGACAATGTGACGGCAAAGGCGTACGTGAACCATCGTGGGATCCAGATCGCCACAGTTGCATCGAGAGGCAATCCGACTGTTCACATGGGCACAATCACACACGGCTTCTCTGAAGGCCCTCCATATCAAGGGTCAGGACAACATAAGAGCAGACTGGCTGAGCCGCCAAGTTTTGCAGCCCCACGAGTGGAGCCTCAGCAGGGCAGTGTTTCACGACATATCAAAGTGGTTCGGCCTACCGCACATGGACTTATTTGCCACCAAGAACAACGCTCAACTACCCCGCTTCATGTCACGAGAAGCATGCAGGGAAGCGAAGGCAACAGATGCGTTAAACTAACTTTGGCCCAAAGGGCCTGCTCTATGCCTTTCCTCCATTCCCATTGATTGCGCGAACCATAACCAAAGCGCGCAAAGAGCAAGCACAACTCCTTCTGATCTTGCCTTGGTGGCCCAGGAGGCCTTGGTTCTCGGACCTAATCCAGCTCAGCCAGGGTCAATACAGAAGACTTCCTCCAAGGGCAGATCTCCTAGTTTAGGGGCCAGTCTTATACCCGGACATTCAGACATTAAAGCTGACAGTTTGGCGATTGAACGCTCAGCATTGAGGAAAAAAGGGCATACGGAATCAGTCCTCGATACTGTTCAGAGCTCCAGAAGGCCAGCTACCAGGAGAGCTTACCAGGCCACCTGGAAAGTGTTCGCATTATGGTCGCAGCAGAAGGGGCTAGACCCGTGTAATGCAGGGGTCCCTCAAGTTCTGAACTTCCTTCAGCAGCGGTTAGATAAGGGACTTAGGGCCAACACGTTGGCTAGACAGGCAGCCACATTAGACTCGGTGCTCAGAGCATCAAGGGACAGGGCTATTTCTTCCCATCCGCATGTTAAGAGATTCATAAGGGCGGCGAGACTTCTGTCTCCTCCAGCAGTACACAGGGTGCCTTCTTGGAACCTTAATCTGGTTCTGGAGGCATTAACAAAGCCCCCGTTTGAACCTTTAAAACATGTCTCTTTATATCGGTTAACCTTAAAGGCGGTTTTTCTAGTGGCAGTGACCTCGGCTAGACGAGTGTCCAAGCTGGGAGCACTGTTGATGGAAGAAAATGTTTGTATTTTCCAACAGGACTCTGTGACTCTTAGATTAGATCCAGCCTTCATCCCAAAGGTCAATTCTCTCTTCCATAGGTCCCAGGAGTTGGTACTTCCTTCATTTTGTCCCAACCCATCCCATCCCAAAGAGATCATGGCACACGTTGGGCGTGCGTCGGGCCCTCAAAATATACCTGGCCAGAACCCGGGAGTTCCGCAAATCCACAGCACTTTTTGTAAACATTAGGCCAGGGCTTCAGGGGCTCAAGGCTTCCAAGACCTTATTGTCAAAATGGGTGAAGCATTCCATCATAGAGGCATATAAGGCTGGGGGCAGGGTCCCTCCCCTTCAAATTTAGGCCCACTCAGTACGTAGTGCGGCTACCTCGTATGCCTTCAAGGCGAGAGCCTCTTACGAGGAAATTTGTAGGGCCGCAACATGGGCATCCCTCCACACCTTTGTGAGGCACTACAAAATTAATATTTTTCAGTCGGCAGAGGTGGCGTTTGGCAGGCGGGTGCTGCAGTCGGTACTGGACTCTCCCAGTGCTGTCGGCTCCCACCCATAAAAATAGTGGACTGCTTGGGTATATCCCAACAGGAGGAGAAGGAGGCAAGAGGAGAAAGGAGAATTGGTAACCTACCTTTGGTGAATTCCTTTCTCTCTTACGCTTCTTATCCTCCTCCGGCCCTCCCTGCCAGACAGCATAAGGGGTCATCCACTTATCAAGGGTGTAAGTCTGCTTCGAGATTAGTTTCTAGTCAGTTAGGGGATCGCAGTTAGGTCCCAGTTATTCCCGTATGTGATGCTCATGTTAGAGTTCACCAATACAACACAATGGTTTTTTCTAGTTTTGGTTTTTGGATAAGAGAGAGATTTTCAGGGGCACTCGGCTAGGATACAGACTGAGGAGGCCGGGTAGCTCTGGAGGCGCATGTGCGAAAGAGGGAAGTGATTAATCTGCCTCCTATCGGCTAGCGGTAGAGCTACCCAACAGGAGGAGGATAAGGAGCATAAGAGAGAAAGGAATTCACCAAAGGTAGGTTACCAATTCTCCTATCTCCATTCTTGTCCTGTTAAGTGAGGACCTTCATCCATTTTGACACAGGACAGCTCCCCCTCTAGAGCATCCACTAAGCTCTGTTGCCCCATGTCTAGTTTTTACCTTGTTACCACAACAAGAGCTCCAGTGCAGATGGAGTGAAACAATACCAAGTGTGCACAGAATATAAAGGTATACATTAAAAAGAATACTTTTAAGTGTCTATATGTAAATGCTAGAAGTCTAAAAAGTAAGATGTGGAGAATTAGATTGTATGGAACTAAACGAAGATCTAGGCATAATAGGCATCTCGGAAACCTGGTGGAATGAAGATAACCAAGGGGACACTAATAAAAGGGTATAGAATATATCAAAATGACAGAGTAGATCGAGCTGTTGGTGGGGTTGCTCTGTATGTTAAAGACAGCATTGCGTCAAGTAGGATTAAAATTTTACAGGAAGGGAACTGTACTCTGGAATCTCTATAGATAGAAATGGGGCTATACTATCATCCCCCTGACCAGGATGATGAGACTGACTAAAAAATGTTAGCTGAGATTAGACAGTCTACTAAAGTCGGTAACACAATAACAATGGTTGATTTCAATTATCCAAATATTGACTGGGTTAATGTCTCCTCCGGGCATGATGTGGTGGTAAAGTTTCTAGATTTCTTAAATGACCGTTTCTTGGGACAGCTGGTTCTGGAAACAACAAGAGGAGGAGCTACTTTAGATCTAGTCCTAAGTGGAGTGTAGGACCTGATGCAAGGGGTAATGGTGGAGCCACTTGGCAATAGTGATCATATTGTAATCAAATTTGACATAATTACTGGAGGAAGAATGGTAAATAAAACTACCGCTTTAACATTTAACTTTAAAATGGGAGACTATGCTGGAATGAGGAAACTAGTTAGAAGGAAACTAAAAGGAGCAGTGGTGAGGATTAGATGTCAGCAAGAGGCGTAAAGACTATTTAAAAACACCATCTTGGAAGCCCAGTTTAAATGTATCCCACAGGTTAAAAAAGATAGCAAGGAGCCAGCGTGGCTAAATGAGATGAAGGAGGTTATCAGTGCCAAAAAGGCATCCTTTAAAAAAATGGAAAGCTAGTCCTAATGGAGAAAAATATAAAAGAGCATAAGCACTTGCAAATTAGATGTAAAATGTTAATAAGGCAGGCCAAGAGAAAATTTACTTGCTAAAGATGCAAAAACTAATAATCAAATCTTTGAGTGCATCAGAAGCAAGAGGCATACTAGAGAGTCATTTGGGCCATTAGATGGCGGAGGGGGAGAGTGAGAGTGAAAAGGGTGCTCAGGGAGGATAAGGCCATTGCAGAGTAGCTGAATGATTTCTTTCAGGGATGTTGGAGAGATACCCACACCAGAACTGTTCTTTGTAGGTGATGAATCAGAAGAGCTGTCGTAGATCAACATGACTGGTGGAGGAGGTTCTAGAGCAAATTGACAAACTAATTAGTAACCAATCACAGGGACCAGATGGTATTGACCCCAGAGTTCTGAAGGAACTCAAATATGAAATTACAGACCTACTACTGTTAATTGTAACAGATTGCTAAAGTCTGCCACTATACCTGAAGACTGGAGGGTAGCTGATATTTAAAAAGGGCTTGAGAGGAAATCCTGGAAACTACAGATCGGTGAACCTGATGTCTGTGCTGGGAAAAATGGTGGAGACTTATTAAGAACAGAATTATGGGGCATGTTGATTAACATGGCTAAATGGGGAAGAGTCAAAATGGATTTAGCAAAGGGAAGTCGGTCCTAATGTATTGGAATTTTTTGAGGGTGTGAAATAAGCATGTGGCTAGGGGTGAGCAGGTCAATATAGTGCATCTGGATCTTCAGAAAGCTTTTCATAAGGTCCCTCATGAGAGAGACTTGCGTAAAATAAAAAGTCATGGGATAGGAGGCAGTGTTCTATTATGGATTGGTAACTGGTTAAAGGCTAGGAAGCAAAACGTAGGACTAATGGTCAGTTTTCACAGTAGAGAGAAGTAAATAGTGGAGTGCCCCAGGGATCTGTACTGGAACTGGTGGTGTGTGTTGTATTTATTAATGATCTGAAAAGAGAAGTAAAGAGTGAAGCCAACAGTATCAAATGCTGCCAACAGATCTAATAAAATCAAAAGGGAGGATCTGCTCTGATCTAATTCACGGCGCAGGTCATCGACCAAAGCCACAAGTACAGTCTCCGTGCCAAACCCAGGGCAAAAGCCGGACGGCAAAGAATCAAGACAACTGACATGATCCAGATGTCCCTGAAGCTGCCGAGCCACCACCCATTCAATAACTTTCTTAAAAAGCAAAGGTTAGAGACTGGCCAGTAGCTGGCAAGGGAGTCAATGTCAAGCAATGGTTTTCTGAGCAGAGGTCACACCACCGCCTCTTTATCGCAGTCTGGCACTATGTCCTCCTTAAAGGAGGCATTCACAACCCCTGCCAGCAACGGTCCTGATGTCTCACGACAGACTTTAACCAGCCAGGACAGGCATGGATCTAATTTACAACAGATGGCTCTAACGGCCCCAAGGACATCCACCACATCAACAGGCGACGCCCACTGAAACTGATCTCTTCGATCCTCAGTTTCACCCACTGAAACTGATCCTTTATTCCTCAGATCCAGGCTGTTGCTAAATCCTGTCGCTTCTCCCTGTATATTGTTGCTAAAATACAGCCCTGCCTTACTGTTGCCACTACAAAACCCCTAGTCCATGATCTAGCCATCTCTCGCCTTGACTACTTCAGCTTGCTTCTTACAGGTATCCCCTGCTCTGATCTCAGCCCCTTTACATGAACGCATTCAGTACAAGCTCCAGGTCTTCACCTTCAAAACTCTTCATGACCTTGTTTCCCCATATCTTTCTGCTCTTGTAACCCACCACACTCCTGCCCATGAGCTGCACTCCTCCTCTGCCCCCACCCTTGCCTGCTCATGACCTCCTTGCTCCTCTAAATATCACTGCCTGTTCTTTCTTGCTGCTCCTCATGCCTGGAACTCACTCCCTCTTTCAAATCCCTCCTGAAAACCTATCTCTTCTGTCAGGTCTTCCCTAGCCTCGTCATAAGTGAAATTGCATCCGCTTCCTCCTCGCTCAGAATCTAGTTCCGTATGACTAAGTGAAGCACGTCAGCCTCATTAATGTATTCTTGTCTGTTCCGGTGTTCACCGCTGCCTTGTCTCCCCTCTCTTGTCTTTAGATTGTAAGTCTGCCAGGGGTAAGAACCTGTCTATAACTATTGATTGTACAGTGGCAGGTACACTGCTGGCGCTATATAAAAAATAATAGCAAATTTTTAAAGAGTTTTTTCACTCAACACAATTAAGTTGTGGAATTTGTTGCCAGAACATGTGGTCAAGGCCAGTAGTATAGCTGGGTTTAAGAAAGGATTGCATATGTTTCTGGAGGATAGGTCCATTAGCAGCTATTAGCCAGGTAGGTTTGGAGAATGTAACCTCTTACTGTTGGAAATGGAAAGGGAAAGAAAATGGATCACTCCATTGTGACCTGTTGGGTAGTTCTACCAAGCGACCAAGATTGGCCACTGTTGGAGACAGGTGCTGGGCTAGGTGGACCATTGGTCGGACCCAGTATGGCACTACTTACGTTTTTATGTTCTTATGGCGATACCTCAAGGTAGAGAGGCTGGTTCTGCCAGTCCTCTATTGAAAAAAAACTGAGCATAAAGAAACTACCTCCGCACACCAAAACTCTGTCCTTTTCAAGCAGAGTATAGGATGTTTGCGTTACTTGTTTGATTTAGTAAGGTTTCCACTACAGAGTTTTTAGACTGGACAGTTCCTTCAAACTTAAAAGCGACAAGATTTTTCACAATAATAATGGTATTTCATACCCTGTAGATGTTTAATCTGTACCTTTGTTATTTTCTGAAGGATTATTTGTCTCTGTCTAGTTTTGGAGTAGCATTGTAGCTGCAGAATTTTGTGAAGCTCCATATATCACTTTATTACATCTAATGAATAGTTTGTATATTTTCAGTCTGTGGATGGTTCACCCAAAGCAGTGGTCCAGGTAGAATATGGAACACTAAGAAACTGAGCTATTTCTGAGAGACTAGTTGTTGGGTTAGCTGGATGGGTGCTGGCACTGGGTTCCTGAAGTAAACGTACAGGCAAAATTTGGAGGGGATGGCTAGATGCTATTTGAGAGTGTAGCTGAGAGTGGCTGGGGGAGCCAAGGATCAGTATTGAGCCCCACTCATTGCTCCTGGTGTTCCTTGGAGTTTTGTTTTCTTGAAATCTTGGCATCTACCATAGTTGTGGGAGACGGTAGGAACTCCCCTTGGGAGAGAATGCATGAAATGCTCCTTCAGGGATACTAACTGCACCTTTAACTCCTGTCTAGCATTAGGGGAGTATATTTCAGGATGCAGTTTTCCCCTGTACATTCTGACCAATTACAGGTGAACCATGAAGGAGTCCAAGGTTGCTTGCCCACGTTACACAAGCTAATGTTAATTGCTATCTAACATTAGATTGTGTAATGTGGGCAAGCAGCCTTCCTCATTCGGGAAGGAAATTAACATTAGTTTAATCACAGATTAAACGGTTGGGAAATCCAGCCCTGTCACTCACGTGAGTAGAAATTAACATTAAATTTGAATGCAAAGTTAACATTAATTAAAGTGCTGCTGCCTAGGGAAACCCTGCTGGTTGGCTGCGGACCATGCAACAGCATGGGGGCTGGCAGTGGCAGCGGCTGGAGGAGGGAGCAGCAGCAACAGCTGGTGAGTGTGCATGGGCTGGGGGGCTATTCGGATTGATTCCCACAAGAAAAAGCTGAACATGGGCAAGCAGCTTAAGATGCATGTGGTGTGACTGGGGGGATTGACTACCTCCTGTATCACTGACTACATGAAGACTGAAACCAGGGGCTAGTACATCCTGGGTTTTGTAACCTCTTTGTGTGAGCTCATCAAAATAATACCCATGATTAGGAAATAGCTACCTCAGGGGAAATGTTGTGCAGAAGCATGTCTCTGCTCCTGTTGGGTATTTAATTTTTTGTCTGGATGAATTAGGGGGAAGAGAGACTGCTGTTCTCCCCTGCCCCTGCCCACTCCCCTGCCCACTCCAAAGAGCCTCTGTATCCCCTGCTTACACATTGTCTGGATAGCTACACCTTGGATTTCCTGAGCCTGCCAGATGCACTGTACAGAGTCCCTGTAGCATTTTAATTACATCTGTCTGAAGAGTTGGAATTAGGAATTGTATTACGGTATTATTAGTGTCTGCTAGTTGGTTGAGATGGTTCTAAACCCAGCCAGAATGGACAATTGGGTTTCTTACGTTGAGAATGGTCCTTCTGCTATTGCTCACAGGATGGGGATTCTAGACACTGGGGAAGAACCCTACCACTAGGAGGCAGACTAAGTTCCAAATTGGGCATGCTCTGAGTGGATTGCCCTCCATTTGCCCAGTTGATCCAAAGCAGAGAAGTATCTGTTGAAAGCAAACTAGAACATTAAAATAAAAAGCACAAACCATAAATGAGACCTCCAAAAAAGTCTGTTTGTTATAAATAAAAAACAGAAAAAGTTTCCTATGGGAAAACACTGAAATCTAAATATAGAAAACCAGGATTTTCCTTACACTCTCCCCCATCAGGAAAAAAACAAGGGAGGGGTGAATCCCCATCCTCTGAGCATCAGCAGAAGGACAATTCCCATGGTAAGAAACCCAATTGTCCATTCTCCTGATCCTCACAGGATGTGAATTCCAGACACTGGGGAGTTTCCAAAGCAGTGATCCCCAAATGTTTGGGTGGGAGAAAGAATATTCCTATTCTTTTCCCAGGTAAAAGAAAAAATACTCTACTACCAGAAGCATCCTTTGTCTGAAGGCTGCATCAGCAGAGTCCAAGACATCTATTCTATACTGTCTTGTAAATGTGTGCAAACTAGACCATACAGTGGCATTGCAAATTTTAGAATATGGGGCTCTGGCCTTAAAGGCCCAAGTTGCAGCCGCTCCCCTGGTAGAGTGAGGAAGAACTCCCTAGGGAGGAGGAGGATTAACTGCTCTGTAAGCGTCTTTAATGCAAGCGGCTACCTAGCAGGCAATAACAAGTCTTAGAGGCCTTAAGGCCCTTGCATCTAGGGTCATAAAGGACAAATAAGGCAGAGGTATTTCTAAATGACTCCATTCTGCTTATGTAGATTTTAAGAGCCCTGCGCACATCCAAGGTATGCTAGGAACATTCTAGGGCATGCTTGGGGTGAGGAAAAAAAATAACAAATTAATTTCCTGCTCTCTATGGAAAGGGAAATTAACCTTCAGGATGAAGGCTGGATCCAACCTAAGGACCACAGACTCCCTTTTGAAAATACATAAAGAGATTAATAGAGCCCGCAACTCAGACATCCTTCTAGCAGAGGTGATGACAATAAGGAATACTAACTTAATAGATAAATAATAGAGAGACCTCAGTGAGGGGTTCAAAGGGAAGTCTAGTCAGATCTGAGAACTATGTTTAGCTTCTAATCTATTTCCACTGGAGGGGAAATGATCATAGAACCTCCTAAAAATCCGTGAATGTGTGGATGGCCAGAAATTCTAATGCCCCTGATAACACTTAAGATGCTCTCTAGAGCAGATTCTTGTCTGGTTAAAGTGTTTGGATGGAGACCATTATTGAATCCCTCCTGGAGGAACTGAGGAATGTCCTTGATTTTTGGCTTCTGAGAATCAACTGACTTGTCAGCAAAGCACTTAATGAAAGTTTTCCAGGTGCCCTGGTAAATTCTTCTAGTGGAAGGTCTTTTAGCTGAAAGTAGTGTCTCCAATACGTTGTCTGAATATCCCAGAGCCTTTAATGCTGCTCAAGAGCCATGCCGTCAAGCGTAGAAATTCCGGGTTCTGATATCGGCTGGGCCCCTGAGATAGCATGTCTGGGGATGGAAGATGTAGCGGCTATGACTGACTAGGTTCAGCAGATCTGCAAACCAAGGTGCTCTTGGCCAAAAGGGGGCCACCAAATAATGGTTGCTCAGTCTCTGCGAAACTTGGCGATCACGCTACTTAGCAACGGGAATGTATAAAGGAGACCCTTCGGCCACGGGTGGTTCAATACGTCCAGAACCTCTGCTTTCGATGTTGGATTCGAGCTATGAAACGAGGAGCGTTGAGTGGAGAGGCGAATAGATCCATTATCGGTTGACTGAAGTTGAGCACTATGCAGTTGAAGTTGTGGACACTGAGGGACCACTTCCCTGGATCTTCTACTGAGCAAGTCCGTGGTTTGGTTGTTCGTTCCGTGGATATGAAGAGCGGAGATGGACAGCAGGTTCAATTTTGCCCACTGCAGAAGTTGTGTGGCCTCCTTGTTCAGGGACATGTGCCTGGAGCCTCCCTGGTTCCTGATGCAGGCCAGGGTGGTTGTGTTGTCTGAGTAAACGAGCAAGTGAGTTCCCCTTAGACTTTGAGGAAAATGGAATACTGCTAAGTGTATCGCTCTCAGCTTCAGCCAGTTCATGCTATGGCAAAGATTGGTAAGGGACCAGGTTCCCTGAGCATAGGCGACTACTAAGTGAGCTCCCCAGCCGTGGACACTTGTGTCTGTTGTAATTACCGCTCTTGTGGGATTGGAGAGAGGCACCCCGATCGCGTGGTGATTGGTCATCTGCCACTGCAGAGTTGTTCATACTGCAGGGGGAACAGCGATGGCAATCTGAGTGCCCTCCATGATCTGGCGCTGTCACGGTCTGAAGAGTTCCTGGAGAGGACAAAGATGGAATCGTGCCCAGGTGAGATGTTGGATGCAGGAGACCATTAAGCCCAATACGCTGGCAAGCTGCTGAAGCGATTTTGTCTGTGATTGAACTTCTCGTATCAGACAACTGATTTTCAGTTGTCTCACCTGAGAGAGTGTGCGATCTGAGACAGTATCTAAGAGTACCCGTTTGAGAGTGCATTAGATTACTCTTTTTGCTGTTTATGATGAAGCCATGATCCTCTAGGCAACGAATAGTTGTCTGAACCCCGTCCTGAGCTTGGAGAAGAGATCAGACCCTTACCAGGATGCTGTTGAGGTACGGGTGGATTGTGACTCTTTTGAATCGAAGAATGGCTATGATGGACACGAGAACCTTTGTAAAGGTTTGGGGGGCTGTAGCCAAGCCAAATGGGAGAGCCTGAAATTGCCAGTGGGTGTCCTCATATTGGAAGCGAAGCTATCTCCTGTGAGCAGGGTAAATGGGAGCGTGAAGATAGGCCTCTTGGAGGTCTAAGGAACCTAGCCAGTCTCCCTTTGAGATGTGAAGACAGATGGACTGAGTGGTCTCCAACTTGAATTTCTTGTGCTGTAGGGACCTGTTCAGCATATTGAGATCTAGAACAGCCCTCCAGTCGCCTGACTTTTTTTTGACTAAAAATAAAATTGAATAGAGACCTCTTCTGTGTTCTAGGTAAGGAACAGGCTCTATTGCTCTGATCTTGGCCAGTCTGGCTATTTCGAGAGACAATGCCTGATGTTTTTCTGGATTGTTTGACTTTGGGGATATGTGATAGAACTCACCTGGAGTTCTCATCGTAAGCATGTATTTTCACCCAAATAATTCAAATTAGCCTGCTTCCCAATGCACGCTATTGAGAGAGTACCTGTCTCCAATCTCACTATTGCTCCTGGGATCCCTTGAGAGATTCTCAGCAGTTGCCTCAGGAACTTGCTTTGCACTACTTCCAGCTTGGGAGAGTTGTCCATTGGTATTATTGCCGCTCCGTAGGTGAGCATCGGCTGAACTTTGGCCCTAAAAACTCTTAGAATTGACTAAAAGGAGACAGGCGTAGATTTCGCCGATAGTTTGAGTATCCCCTTGGCCACGGCATTTGCTTTAACCACAACCTGTTATTTATGATGCCTCCATAAGCCATTACTACAAAAGTTAGCCCCAGATAGCAGTAGGAGTCCGTTTGTAGAAATTCCTTGCCATCTACCTTCCAGGCCAGCCTCTGGGCCTTCCCACCCAGCACCATGTTGTGAGATTTGGTATAGCTGATCTCAAGTTCGTTACTGGAACAATATTCTATCAGTTTGCTCAACTGGCGCTTCAGTCCCTTTTTTATTTGGGATAGCAGAACGATGTCATCAGCATACATCAGTCCTGTTAATTTCCTATCCCTAATTTTGGGAGTATGTCCGTCAATACTTAGCAGCAAAGGAATAAGATCTCCTACAAAGATATTGAATAGTAGGGGGGCAAGGACACAACCTTGTCTAACTCCCCTTTGGACCAATGTAGGTCTTGAGAGAGGCCCCTAACCCCATGTCTAATCCTGGCTTGGTTCCCCTTGTGCACCTGGATTTTATTTATTTCATTTTTTTATTTATTTAATATATTTGTGTCCTGCCCCTCCTGCAAACAGCTCGGGGCGGATTTGGAGGGATAGGAGTTGCCTACTGATTCCTAAGTTGGCTAATTTGCTCCAAAGTATATGCCTTGGGACCATATCAAAAGCCTTTTTCAGATCTATAAAGGCCAGAAATAGTTTCCCAGTTCTAATCTTAGTATACTTTATCATAAGATGGGATAGTATAAAGCAATTGTCAACCGTGGACCGGTTCTTCCGAAAGCCGCACTGCTCCTCGGATCAGCTCAGTGGCAAAAGCCCATTTTTCAAGGTGCTTAAGCAGAATCCTGACATAAACTTTCTTGACTACTGGAAGGAGACTGATGGGCCGGTAACAGGATGGATCCTTGGGACAGCCCATCTTAAATATCGGAATGATAATACTAGCACCCCAGGTCTCCATTGATTTTTAGAACGGATTGTAGTTGCCCAATATAAAACTTCTTTTTTATTATAAACATTGCATAGAGACACATACGCTATATCTCTTCTACTGCTCTCCTCTACACCCTCAAAGTTGGTCGTGGAACATTAATTCTTCTGCTCTGCATATAAAATAGTGGTCAGACCTGCAATATTTTTGGAGTTTAGGGCCTTTATGTGCAACATACGAGGAAAATAGCTACTTTTAGCACTTTGCAAAAGTGTTAATGGTTATAACAGAGTAAGTACCTCGCCTCAGTTACCAAAGAGTGGAACTATAACAGAACTGTTGGAATGTATCACTGCATCCCTTGTTTCATACTGTACAAACATATATTGCATAAAATCCTAGCCAGTTCATCAGTACTTGGCATTTTAAAATTTACTGTTATCCAAATGTCATGAAGCTTCCCCTTCAGTTTGAAACTGGGGAGGAGGAAAGTGGATTTTAATTAAAGTAAAACATTAGTCGGACCCACTAGGGCAATTCTTTATGATCCATTTAGCTCAGTGTTTCTGTCCTGTTGACAGTGGTTAGAATTGAATACTTAAGATGAAGTCTATGAGACATGTAGGACAATTTATGAAGGAATCCATCCCATGTTGTTCACCCCCAACTTGCATCATAAGAATATACATATTTGTATGAAGCAAAGCCTGCTTTGTAGCTCTGCAGCTTGGTCCTGGGGCCTTTTCAAACATAATACTAACCCCCAGATAAATTGCCTCTACCTCTGCTTATCTGTAGTAGTGACATTAACAGATTGTGGTAATGACTTTATAGATGCAAAGTTCAGACATCAGACCTGTTTTGGTGAACTGTCTGCTCTGTGACTCACCCTTGCTCCTTCTAGACTCTGAAGTTTGCCACATGTAGGTGGAGCCTTCTCTCTTCACCTTTCTGCATACGTCAGATGGAGCTGAAGAGTGGCTGTGCTCTGTCTGCCACAAAGTAGGATTGGCTGATGAAACTGACATCCCAGGTTCTGCGTTTATGGTGGGATCTTGCGTTGATCAAGCCATAGGGTAAAAACCTATGGCTGCAACCAAACATTCCCCTGACCAGATCATGGGGCGGGGAGCAATGCATGGCTGCCCAGTTCCACCCCTTCCCTGTGGCTGATGCTTCGCCCCCGTTATGACAGGCAGCCATGGCTCAGTGCCCTGGCAACCCTCTACGCTGGACCGGGTGGGTGCGAAAACAGATGTGCCCACCCAGTTCTGGGCAGCTCAAAGGGCTGGACCGTGGACCCGGATTATTCCAGGTCTAGGTTTCCAGCCCGGCTGCCAACCGGGGTTTAAACTGAGCCTATATCTGGAGGGCCCAGAAGAGACGAGCGGGTTTGCTGCTTGCTCAGGCGGTCCAGAACTGGCCAGCATCTTGTTTGTTAACACGCATAGATGCCTCCATAGTAAAGAGGCTCTAAACTCCATTAATTGTTTGTTGTTGCTAATAGCTAAATGTACTCGGGACTGACCTCTTGAAAGTGAAAAGGATCAATCAGATTGTGCAGGAGTATTAAGATAAATATTGTGAATTACTAATTGTGATTTTTCTAAGCTAGACCTATGTAGAATGGATGTAAATTTAAAGCAGCAAAAGACAATGATTAATGGCATGAGTGGGTGTGTTTGCTGAGAACTTATTTGCAAAATATTCAACCGAATTCCCATGTTTTTATTTGTGAAATTACTGATATAATTGAGTTTTTTGAATGTTATCAATAAGCAGGCCTTTTCTTACACAGAATGCCATGGAAGTGTTCATTTTAAAATCAACTTGAATCATAGAGGGAAATGTTAGAAAACATCTCATAGGAATGCCAATATCTATTTTTAGAAGAAGCCAGTTAATAATAATAATAATAATAATAATAATAATAATATTTATTAGACTTTAGCTTTCGCCGTAGTCAAAAAAATAATAAACATGGTAGACATAATATATAGACATTTCACATAATAAGATACAAAACTATATAAATAAATGTATGCATACATCGAATAATCGACATCAAATGGTAACATAAAATGCATACATCAAATGCATACGCTAAATAGTAACCTGGGGTGCATATCTAGCGCACCCTGTGTTAAGGCCTAAAATTAACTAATTACGATAAGGAGAAAAGGCTTGACAGCCCCTAGAATGGGCAATTCGAATTCTCATGGCCAACAGTGTAAAGGAGGCAAGCGCCTGTATTACCTTCTCGTCCTGAGATGCCATTAGATCTATCAAGGTATTACTGTACCGGGAGCAACTCTCTTTCCCTAGAGGAATTATCCATATCAGCCTGAGAGGCTCCTACAAAGGGCAAAAAAAGAAAAAATGCTCCAAATCCTCCACTTCCTCATCCCTGCAAGGGCAAAGTCTTTGGTCGTATGGTATATGTTTATACCGGCCCTCAACCACAGCAATGGGCAGGAGTTGAAACCGTAGGCAGGTGAAAGCTCTACGCACTGTCTCATCCTTTAAGATGTCCAAGTATGGCTCAGCCCTGTGCAGCTGTTTGAAAAGATGTAATTGTGGGGCTACCTTCCAGGATGCCAAAGCGGCCAAGTCTTCCTGTTTACATATATCGGTCAGCCTTAACTTGACCAGATATTTTTGTAAGGATAAACTTTTCCCCAGTAGTCCAGCAGTTGAAAGACCTGCCCTAGTCAAATAGTTCATAATTTGATCAGTCCACGGGTAAGAGGGCACCCCAGTGTAATCCAGCTCCTCCTCCAGCCATAACGTTGATAAAGAAGGCTCCACCTGATTAAGCAGCCTAAGCCAATAACCAAGGGCCGGCTGCTTCCTCAGGCAGTCTATTGCCAACATGCCATGCCAAGAAGCCAGTTAAGAAAATGTTAGGGAATAAAACTAAAATTTTGCCAAAGTGCTTAGACCCCAGTTCTGGCTAAGTTTCTAATCTCTTTTGCAGGGAACAAATGAAATTCTGCGAATGTACATAGCTTTGACAGGCATGCAGTATGCAGGCAAAATCTTAACTGACAAAATAAAGTAAGTTATTGCTAATATTTTTCCAGTTTCCTCAATCAAATGAATAATGTACTTTTTATCAGTTGTTTAACAGTAGGTGAGAACTAATTTTTGCCATGAAATTCTATGAACATTATTTTCTGACATAATTTGTTTTTGAAAAAGGCATTTCAGCGGTTCTAATTCTTTTTAACAAGCCCATTTTTGTAAAGGAATTTTGGCTAACTGCATTTTGTTAGAATTTTAAAATACTGAGATTTAAAAATTCTGTGCATTTTTCAAAACTCTGCTAGCAATTTTTGTTGTTGTTGAGGGAAACATACAACAATTCCAGTTGACTGGTAAATTGCATGGGACAAGTTTCCAATAAGCTTTGTATCTAGAGAATGTATGTTGTCTTCACATGTGTAAAGATTTCCCATACACAGCAGTAGTGGTAAATGGTGGAGGACAAAATCCTAGACAAACCCTTGAGAGAGAGAAGGGATGGTGGGTTGGGCTTGTAGGAAGTCTTAGGCCTTTTTCACACGAGATGCACCAGCTCATTGAACACTCAGAAATCTGGGTGTTCATGAGTGGGAGAGCCCCGTGTGAAGGACGTGGTGCGGATACACGCAGCGAGTGGGGGTGCATGCGTGCTCCCACCTAACACGCATCCCCGCTCATCAGCATGCACAGAGCAACCGGGGGGGAAAGGAGGTTGCTCTGTGCGTGTTGATGCGTGTGGGAATGCGTGTGCGTCCGTATGCACACCCCGCCCGCACACGCACGCACAGACACACACACACACACCCAAAACCCTGCGGGGGCTGTGTATAAAAACGACCTTACTTGTAAGTTGCTTTAATTTTCCAAGTATTGTAATTTTAGCTTGGAAATTCTATCATTTGGCTCTTGTATAGTAAAATATGCTGGGTAATTGTTCAAGGTCAACTAGAGGATTCTGATTAAAATAAGAAAAGTTTCAATCAGCTTGTATAAGCCCTGTGTTCTACAATTTTTTTAATCCTATCTCAGTCGCAGTCTTTTCTGAATGTGGCTGTCTGCTGGGCCCTCTTGCTAGTCTGTTGTGGCTTTTCTTTCTTAATTTGTAGTCAAGCATTCAGTGTCTCTCTCAAGATAATTCTGAACGTGGCTGCACTGAGCCTCTAGGTGGTTTTGTGCCAGTATAGTTAAACTTACATAAATGCCACCTAGCACTGGTTCAGCTTAGTCTGTTTTGAAACCAGTACAAGTCATTTTTTACACTGCTGCAGGGAATCTGCATTAGAGGGCTGTACTTGGAGAAGGAGTCCATAGCACTGGCATGCCCTTATCTTAGCATATTTGGAAAGTGCTGGGCACAAT
The DNA here is from genome assembly GCA_003113815.1 of Sphenodon punctatus. Classification (NCBI taxonomy): domain Eukaryota; kingdom Metazoa; phylum Chordata; class Lepidosauria; order Sphenodontia; family Sphenodontidae; genus Sphenodon; species Sphenodon punctatus. The sequence continues at coordinate 851,675 of QEPC01013356.1, forward strand.
TTTGGGTACTACTGCAGTAAGCTAACAAATAAGTGAAGGTATTATTATTTATTTATATATATAGTGCTAGAGATGCACCTGGCAGTATATAATATATAGCGGGGAAGTAGGATGCCAGGTGGGGTAAGTTTCTGATAGCTGCAAAGGGAAGAACTTTCCAGAGGTTGCAGTAGCAATCTGAACTTTCTAGATTTTTTGCAAAAATCTTGCATGGTTATTGGTTACTACTTAAGTACAGAAGGCTTCTTTTAGAATCACTCAGCTTAGTTACCTGATGGTGGGCAGCCCGCACGGTAATAGTACAAAGATATTAAGGATGCTGAGAGCCAGAATGCAGCAATCTTATCAAATGTTAGAGGTACCAAGTGACCTGCATATTTGTTAACTGGGATGTGCACCATTTCATTAATGTTACAGAGCAATAAAAAGAGGGCATGCGGGACTGGCATTGGAGATGTTTTGGAGCAGGTTCCGTGACAGTCTGGGCAGAAAAGTTGATTTAGGACTTGTTGGTAAAGATGGAGTGGTGCATTCCAGCCTACAGGTAAGTACTGAATGCAGATACAAAATACTTGGTCATGCCAGCAAAAGCATCATTAGCAAATTTACATTTCTTGTTTAATTCAAAGGAGAAATACATTGCCATCTGTAAATCCTGGATTGCAGAATCCAATGTCTGACTGCCTTGTGTCTCGCGCTATTAATTCCTGATGCTCTCTTAAGAACTTAAGCTTGTACTTTGTTTCCATTGCATGAGCAGACCAGTTTAATTCAGTGGAAATACTTGCGTCTGTCTTCAACCATGTACCTTCAGTCTCTGCACTGTTGAGGCTTCAATGTTTATACACATAAGTACAAGAGGTAATCAAGTTTCTAGAATAAGTTATTTACATGGCAGTTTTTCTGGTCTGCTTTAACATAAATTGACTGTTCGAAATCAATGCAGCATTTAATGGTTGTCCGTGTCAGCAGCTGTCCAGCTCCAGGTGCGCAGAGCCGATGATCTTTTACCCAATATTAGTAGTGTTGTCGGTAGTAAACATGTTAGCAAAAAAGCATTAGGAAAATAGAGTAATATTCAAAAGTGCTTTCCCTTCTAATTGTGTGCTATTGCATTGGTTTTGTAGTAGTGCTGAATCGAGAACCCCACGTTTTTGTGAGAACACACAAGATTCTCGCAGCCCCGTGCAAGATCTTGCTGAGATTTTCAAGAATCTCAAAATGCACTTTGTGCATGCGCAAATGGCTACTGTGACCATTTCTGCACATGTGAAGCCTACGGAAGCCATTTTGTGCATACTCGGAGTGTTTTCTAAGGGTTCTCTAGAATCTCGTGAGATGCTTGTTGCCCTTAGCACACTGCGCATGTACAAAATGGCTGCTAGGGTCCACGCATGCACAGAAATGGCTGTGGTGGACGTTTTGCGCATGTGCAGTGCTGAGTTTCAGCGGTGCAAATTTTGCGCAAGAATGGGTCAAGAATCAGCCAATTCTCAACCCGTTCTCTTAAATCACGCCGAGAAGCCAATTCTCGCCGAGATTTAGCGAGAGCACAAGGGCAAGTTTCAGCCCTACTTTGAAGGTTGGTCTCCCAGGTCAGTCTGCTACCAAGTGTCTAGGTTGACCTCATTGCCGTAACTTTGTGTATCACTCCAGATCCACCCTGGAGCAAAGGGGTAGTAAATCAGTAGGCCTGGGGAAATCCTGATGGTGCTATAGAGCTCAGTTGACTCCTCCACATCTTCCCTTTTTCCCTCCCACCAATCCCTCTGCTGGGACTGTAGCTAGCTCAACAGTCTCGGAGGGCTTTTATCAATCGGTTCTCTCTTCTCTGACAGCTGTTTTTAAAATTTTAATGTGTGTGAACTCGCTTTCACAATGTATTACTTTTAGCTAGGGTAACTTGCTCTCTGGTTCTGCTCCTGCACCCGTTTCAGACTGTGATGTTATACACATTTCCTTTACAGCACATTCTTCCCTCCAACCAAGGCACAGAAATGCTTTTGGAGAACATTGGAGATTCTTGTTGTCCCCAGTACCTCACTAAGCTTCTGATTTCCTTATACTAAAATGGCCAGTGCCATTTTGAAATTAAGCAAGAAATTTCTTCTCCATTGCACCAGCAATGTGTCTGGCACTGAATATCATTAAAGACAGGTCCCTGCCCTGAGGGCTTGCAATCTAGGGTGGCCAAGGGGAGACCAGGGAAAAAGGAACATAGGGAGAGACGGGGATACATTTATGAAGCTGAAAAGTCTCAGCTGCATGTGCTTAGCAAAAGGAGCATTAATGAGCAGCTAGGAATGAGCGGGAGTGGGGGTGAGAAGCTAATAAAAGCTGGATGGAAGAGAGAGGTTTTTAGGAGGGATATGAAGGTCAAGAGGGAGGAAGCAGAGTGTCTGCATTCAGAGAAGGAGTTTCGGGCATAGGGGGCAGCATGGGAGATGGGCCAAAGACAATTTAGGGAGCAGGAGACTCTGAACTTGGTGAGGGTGGTGGCAGGGGAGGAGTAAAGCTCCCGGGTGGGAACATAATGGGAAGCAAGAGAAGAAAAAGATGGGGAGGAGCAAAGCCATGAAGACTAGTGTTAAAGGTAAAAGCAAGGAGTTTGTGCTGGATTTAAAAGGGGGGGGGGAAGCCAGTGGAGGAATATCTAATGTTAGGCATGAAAGCACTGATTAATGTATTGATTGCAAATTAAAATAGATCATAAAAATAAAAAAACCACATTTTAAAATAAAAAATTAGATTTTAAAAACATTTAGTATCACCCCCCAAAATCAATGAATTATGTTGTGTGCTGGTACTTAGTTGAATCGGTAATCCGCTAAAAGTAACACCGTTAACTAAAAGCTTGATTAGTCGTCGTCGTCATCATCATCTTATTTATTTCTTAACCATAGGTTATATAACAAATTGATATATAAAACAACAGTAAAATAAGTCATAATTAAAAGAAAATCAATCCAACATACAACCTTAAAATACAGCACTATGATAAAAAAAATGTAAATTTGAGCTGCAAAAGTTGTTATGCTTCATAGTTCAAATGTGCCTTTGAACTGCCAGAGCTTGTGTAAAATTAGCGATCTTCAGCCGAACAAGACAATTTTGTCTGGGTATTCCAATATTATTTTCCTACTAGCAAAGGTGTAATTAATCTGTGATGTACTCCTGTTGAAAGTGGACAGCTAAAAAGGTAATGAAAGAAATCCTCAACCTGGTTCTGACTACAAGAGCAGAATCTTAAATCATAAGGAGTACCATTATACCTGCCCTCCAGTAGAGCCAAGGGCATCAGTTGGAACCTTAGTAAAGTTACAGCCTTTTGAACTGTGGTGTTACTTATGTAGGTTAAGTAATCTTCAAATTGGTGATGAGTCTTGAACCCATAATACCAGGGAGCTATATGAGATGACAAAAGAGTGGTCATCAGCTTGAATGTAATTATCCCTCAAACGGGTCCTGATCATATTTTTGGCTTTAGCCCTAGAATGGTCATGGAAAAATTCAAAGGAAAAACCACCCAGCTTGAGCAATTTATCCAGGCTATTCTTCCAACTCAAGCTAGACTTCAGATTTGATTGCTTAGTCCAGCAGTCTTGGCAGCTGATCGTCAGGCAAATGTATGAGACGGAGCCAGTAAGAAAACACACAAACTTGAGCCTTCATTTCCAAGGGAAACAAACTGGTCTCCACTCAGACCATACATGATGGTGTACACTAAAATGGCTCTAAAAATTTTGTTCTGAATCAGTTGTAAGTCTACCAATGAATGAATGTTTATTAAAGACACTGGCCTTCGCCATAGCTCAACACATTAATACATAAACTGAAAAGTTATAAATAAAATAGTAGTGCCATAAAGATTGACATACAAACCAAGTTATAAATTGTAAATCACTTTACAGCCCACCCTTTAGCCTGGTAGTCTACCAATGAGGAATATCCCCATACCTCAGTGCCATAGAAAGCTTGCGGGCCTAGCTTCTGGTCAGTAAGTTCTATTGCTGGTTGGACCGGCCTCCCCCCAGCGGTTCTCCAAAACCTTACGGTTTGGGAATTTTTTTGTTTGATCATATTTAGATGATCGGACCAGCTACCAGAAAAAGAAAATATTAATCCCCAAGTATCTATAACTTTTGACTTGCTCAATACTAATTGTGTCAAGAGACCATTTAAGGATGGGTGGCTTTTTTGCAAAAAGCAAAACTTTAGTTTTGTCATAGTTCACGTGTGATTATTTTTGCAATACGTACTTAAGGCCAACAATAGTCTTCTCATACCAATTTCAGAGTTGGATAATAGAACCATATAGTCGGCATAGAGCAGTATTGACAACTGTTTCCCCTAGATGGAGAGAGGGAAGAAGGTATCTCCCTGTAACTTGAGAACAATGTCGGGGATGAAAAAATTAAACTAAAAAGGAGATAACACACAGCCTTGCTGTACACCGTTTGAGGAGGGGATGAACTCTGACATAAACCCAGCTTGAGTAAGTCTAACTTTCAGGCTAGTGTTGCTATAAAACATTCAAACAGGATAGAGGAATCTTCCATCAATGTTTGTCGCTGCTAGTTTTGCCCACAGAAGACTCCTATCAATCATGTCAAAAGTGGCTTTTAAGTCTACAAAGTGGCAAAAAACTTGCCTTTTCTCACCTTCACATATTTATTGCCTAAATGTGCCAATACAAAACAATGGTCTATCGTAGAGTGACCTGTACGAAAACCTGCCTATTCTTTTAAAAAAAATTAAAATAAAAATTAATAGCCTTAGCCCACTCTTCAAGCTTTCTCAGGAGGAATTTTGCATAAACTTTGGCAACAATGTCAATTGAACTAATTGGGTGACAGTTGGAAGGAGAATCCCTATCACCTTTCTTGAATATGGGAATAATTACACTTGTATTCCATCCAGGTGGGATTATAGCAGTAGAATTAATATAATTAAAGATCTTGCATAATATAGGAGTCCACCAATCTACACGTTCATGGAATATTTTGCCTGGGATGCCATCTTCCCAGGGACCTTTTTGACAGGTATTTGCAATATAAGTGACCGTATTTCCAGTCTGGAGACAGGATCCCATGATGGTAGGGAGTCTATATCTGTAAGTTTAAAGTGGTCTAAAGAGTTATCAGGAATTTTATTAAATATGTTGAAAAAATGTTTCTGCCAGGTGGCACTAGAGATATTTGACTCCATGAGGAAATCACCCTTGTTGACCAAATTCCAAAATATGATGCTATTCTTTTAATCGCCGCCTCAAGGCAAGTCCATAGAAAGCGTTGATGAATTGGTTTCTTAGACTTCAATTTGTGTCAATATTTGGCCTTGATGTCAATGTAGGATTGTATAACTTAAGATGATCTATCACTTTTAATGCATCTGGCAGCCCTGTTTACTGCTGATTTGAGTGATTTACACTCAGGATCAAACCAGGGTGGGGCTTGATTAGAACATACCAGTGACCCGGAATGTGGCTTCTGGTAGCAGTCCCATGAGGACTGCATGAATGTGGAATGGAACTTTCAATTGGCAGATTAGACAAATTAGGGGTTTTACATGTTGATTGGCTTGTACTCATAGTATGCTGCTTGATTTGCTAATTTTCTGTTTCTCTGAATGATCTAGTTCCTTGCAGAGCACGCAAACTGCTTCAGATATGTTCTTAAACAAGTACTAACTCTAGATCTTTTTCTTTCTTTGAAGGAAAGTGGCAAGAAACTTGAAGAAAATATTTATTACTTTGGTTTTAACGTGGAAGGCTTGCTGCGGAGGTTTGGCAAGGTAACCAACATTTTTATAGGGGGAGTTTTAAGTTGAACAGTCTATCTCCACCCCAAACTCTCCCCCAAGAACCTTAGAGGGCCCTAGGCAACCTGTTTATTACCCTTCCTGTTCTAACAGTTGGACATCCCCCCCCCTCTAATATTAAATAGAAATCTACCTTGCTGTAACTTAAATTAATTCCTTCTTGCCTTATCTTGGGTGGCGGTGTAGAACAAGTATTCTCCATTTATTTTGTTAGCAACATTTCAAGTACTTTGAAACTGCTATCAGGGCTCCCACGTAGCTATTATTTCTAGTTTAAACATACCCCCTTCCTTTAGCCTTGCCTCATAAAGTTTGCATTCAAACCTTTACCATCTTGGTCACTCTCCTCTGAATCCACTCTAATTTGCCAACATCTCTGAAGTGTGGAAAGGCTCTTTCAAGAGGCAGCATCCTCTTGCCCTGTCTCGGGAAGGTTGAGACAAGTGAAGACCCACTCCGTGTCTAAGGCTTTTTCAGTGCGAGGTCAGTGGTGAGTAAAACATCTGTCATTTCCAGTATCCAGGATGAGGCCACTGACCTCATATGAAATCACCAAGACTTGGCTGGATGAGGCATCTGGCCCATTGCTTGCCCAGATGGTGCCAACCAGGTATTTGTGCAGCATCCTCCTACGAGAGGAGGAAGAAGGAAGTGGCTACGATCTGTAAAGAAAATTTGAGCCTTACTGAAGGTATTGGGTGTCCAACCTGTCCGATGTAACGTGTCCACCAGAGACAGTGTAAGACTCCTTGATTTGGCAGGTGGGGATAGGGATTTTAACTGATTTTATTTTACTCTGCATTGTATGCTTTTATGTGTTGTAACCTGCCCTCACCCCATGAGATAGGATGAAATAAAAATTTCAAACAAATAAAACTGAATGCAGTATTCCAGGTGAGATCTTGCCAGTACTGAATAAAGGGGCATCACTGCCTCCATCATCTTGGATACAGCGCATCTGTTAAGTTCCGCTCTTTTTAATGAATTTTTAATTTTAATGAGTTTCTAAGTTTTTATAATTGTTTTAAATGTATTTAACAATGTTGTGAGCTGCCTCGAGCTGCCGTTGCGAGTAGGAGGGAGCGGGTTTTAAGTACATTGAAATAAATGAATCAATGCTGCCCAAAATGGAATCCGCCTTTCTTTGCAGCAGTACACATTGTTAACCCGTGTTCAGTTAATGATCCACCTTAACACCAAAATCTTTCTCTGCGCTCCCTCACTTGTGCATTCTAGTATCACTCAGTTGCTAAAAGAAATATCCAGTGACACAACTCACTGCCTGTCTGTACGCCAATATATAGTTGGGGGTTCCTAAAATGATGCCACTTTCTTTGAACCCAATTAAACTGCAGCATCCACTCAAATAGCATGTAGTAGATTTCAAAGTATCCTGGAAATTGCTGATTTTTGTTTGTTTGTATATTTATCCTTTTCTAGACTATAGTGGACGAGCAACTGATTCTGAAGAGGGTGGCAGATATCCTCATTAATCTGTATGCAATGACAGCAGTTATTTCCAGGGCTAGTCGGTCTATCAGTATCGGTCTACGCAATCATGACCATGAAGTGAGTGCACCTACGTTTCGCATCCTTAACTGTGTGGTCAGAGCCTGTTCAGTGTGGGATCTAAAGGGTCTTAAAGCAGTCAGATGAAATAAGATACCTACAAGGGAAAGGTAGATGATTCTCATTGAGTTTTAGGCCGCTTTTAGAAGAGACAAACTTTGCGCATGATTGGTAAAAAATGCACGTGTTCTAATGCTCGTTTAAAACACCTAAACCGTTTTAAATGTGCATTTGCCATGATCGTGTAAAAGCCAAAACCGTTTTGAATGTGGTTTTGTCTGATTCCAAACCGGTTTTGAGCCCCTTCAATGATCGGGGGGTTCCCAGAACCGGTTTTTTAAAATGTGCATTATTTAAATGCGCATTCAAAACAGTTTAGGTGTTTAAACGAGCATTAAAATGTGCATTTTTCACCAATCATGCGCAAAATTGTCTCATCTAAAAGCGGCCTTAGAAACACCCAGTGAGTGACCACTAGGGGCGCAATCCAGCTTCATACAAGTCAATGGGAGTTTAGTTATTGACTTCAGTGGGAGCTGGATTACGCCCTAGGTCTGTAGTAATACCTTTCTACAGACTGGAATGTTCAGTGAATGATTGACTTTTTTGGTGCTTTTTTTGTTTGGCTTTTTAAAAAAAATCAAAGTGCAGGTATCCCAAAAGTTTAATCTGTTCTAACTCAAACATCTTTTAACCAAACATCACACACAATTTGGTCACATTTGTGCATGTATCACTGTTGAGCACAGATGCCAAAATTCAGCCTGTTCACTTACTTGTTTCTGAATTTATAAGCCTTCAAACATTTTAATAGACAGTGGTCTTGCTCTAACTATACAGTGGCTGCTGCTATGTAATAGCAATCTCTGGCCCTGACCAACCTAGCGTTTGCTTTTTCACCACACAAGCAATGACTTAATTGGTTTCAAAGTTGTTTGGAGAAATTATGGAAAACTCACACAGCCTTAATGAATATCACACCCAATATAATTAAAACATCAGTCTTTAATAAGCTTGAAACTTGACTTTTATAATATAAATAACCTTTAAGATACAGAAATTAAAATTAAGAAAGTTTTCTTCCCTGCCTACAGCCAATTTGCAGATGTGGTAGCAATGCCTGGTGGTGTGGCCTAATGCAAAATAACTTCAGTAATGTTTTCTACTCAACCTTGGGTGACTGGACTGTTGGATTAAAAACGGTAGCTGGAAAAAAAAAAGGCAGACCATTAAATCCTTTTACTTAGGAAACAGAAAAATTTCAATAATAAAGTTAGTTGCCTTCTGAAATCCCTGATTTATAGCTTTGTATTAGTAGACAGGGGGCTGGCATAGAAGCCATGGGAATTTTTTTTGCCGGAGCTGTTATTTCCTGATTCATGTTTTATGTGTCCCATAGACTTGGAAAAGTGACTTTGTCAATCTACCATGTGGTTCAATTTCAAGATGGCTGCCCTAATTCAAAATGGCAGCTAAAAACATTCCCATCCCCACTTCTGAGGCCACTATCTCTGGAAATAATGATGATCGAGCCTTGAAACAAAATTTTAATAAAAGCTGAGGCCTGTAAGAGTATTTTAATGGTACAGAAGTTAAATACCTAGCAATCCTATAAGTACAGGCAAAGTTTAAAACTGAAAATCATAGTAAAAATTTGTTCCTTTCGGAGAACCAATTAATACCACAATTTTTGCTAATCCATGTAAGCATGTGGATAAGGGAGACTCAGTAGATATAGTGTACCTGGATTTCCAAAAAGCATTTGATAAGGTCCCATATAAGTCTCTTGAGAAAATTAAAAAGTCATGGGATAGGAGGTAGTGTCTTACTATGGAGCGGTAATTAGTTAAACTATAGGAAGCAATGATTAGGACTGAATGGCCAGTATTCACAATGGAGAGTTGTAAAAAGTGGTGTGCCTCAGGGATCTGTTTTGGGACTAGTGCTGTTTAATCTATTCAGTAATGATCTGGTGTTAAGAGTGAAGTGATCAAATTTGCAGATGACACCAAGTTATTCAAGGTAGTTAAAACATGAGCAGGCTGTGAGGAGCTGCAACAGGATCTTACGATACTGGGTGCCTGGGCAGCTAAATGGCAGATGAGATTTAATGTGGACAAGTGCAAAGTGATGCACAAAGGGAAAAATAACCCAAACTATGCGTACACAATGCTGGGTACTTAGCTAGAAGTTACTACTCAGGAAAAGGATCTGGGGGTGGTTGTGGACAATACAATGAAATCCACAGCGCAGTGCGCACCAGCAGTCAAAAAAGCAAACCGAATGTTAGGAATTATTCACAAAGGGTTAGAGAATACAACTGAGGATGTCATAATGCCTCTATACAAATCAATGGTGTGCCTGCACCTGGAATATTGTGTGTAGTTCTGGTCGCCCTATCTCAGAGAAGGAGAATGAAAAAGGGTACAGAATGGCTTCCGTACAGAGAGGCTTGCCAAGCTGGGTCTTTTCAGCTTAGAGAAGACTGTGAGGGGACATGAAGCTTCATCTTTGATTTGCACCTCACCTTCAAATCCTACATCGACTCCGTTGCCAAATCCTGCTGCTTCTTCCTCCACAACATCTGCCCTTTTCTGTCTGTTGCCTCTGCCAAAACTCTCATCCACGCCTTTATCATCTCGCACCTCGACTATTGTAACCTTCTACTCGCTGGCCTTCCCTGCTCCCAGCTTTCTTCCCTTTATTGCTGTTCAAAACTCTGCTGCCAGGATCATCCACCTAGCCCGTCGCTTTGACCACATGCAGCCTCTTCTCCTCCACTGGCTCCCCCTTCCTGAGCATATTCTGCACAAACTCCTCGTCTTCACCTACAAAGCCCTTCACAACCTCACTCCCCCTACTTCTCTGCCCTGAGCACCCTCAAACCCCTGTTCAAGCACTCTGCTCCTCCTCCATCCCCTCCCTCACCCTCCCATGCCTCCCCTGCTCCCCCAACCACCTTTGTCCTTTCTCCCTCGCTGCCCCGCATGCTGGAACTCTGTCCTGGCCCCCACACCTTCAAGTCCCTCCTCAAAACCCACCTCTTCTGCTCCGCCCTTCCTAACCACCCCCAGGATTATCCGCCACCTGTTATCTGTAAACTCCCAATTTACTGTAACCAAGCTAAGAACGTGTACCTGACCTCTCGTATCTTCATGAATGTCGCATCCCTTGTCTCTCCCTCTGAACCCCTCTCCCTGTCTAGATTGTAAGCTCTCGGGCAGGGACCGTGTCTATCTTATTCTTTGTAAAGCACCAGGTACATTACTGGTGCTATGTAAATGCTTGTAATAAGAATAATGATAGAGGTTTATAAAATCTTAAGTGGTGTGGAAGTAGATAGGGAATGGTTATTTACCCTCTCACATAGTACTAGAACTAGGGGACACTCCATGAACGTAGCTGCCGGCAGTTTTTATAATTAAAGTATGGAATTTGTTGCTGGAGGGTGTTGTCAAGGCCAGTAGTATAGCTGGGTTTAAAAAAGGCCTGGATAAGTTCTTGGAGAATAGGTCCATGCACGGCTATTGACCAAGTAGCTTACGGGATGAACTTCTTACTGTCGAGCTGGGATAGTACAACGGGGACTGGATTGCCAGTTGTGACCGTTGGTTCTTCTCCCATGCGATTGAGCTGGGCCACTTTCAGAGGACAGGATGCTGGGCTTGATGGACTATTGGTCTGACTCCGTATGGCACTGCTTATGTTCTTAAAGACAGGTATCAGTCAGTGGACCCTAACGTGGGGAAAAAGTAGCTCATACATTTGTAACCCCATTTTCCTCACCACCAACCCTTTGTTATTGGGGGGCAGGGGGAGAACTATGGGACCTAGTTTTGCAGCTGTAGTTGGGTGAATGAGGGGGAGACTGTATCTGAGCCCCAAAATAGCATGTGTGCTGCCAGTCTGCAAGCCTCCCAAGTTTTCCAACACAACATGGAGGGAAATAACAAGCAAACTTCTATAATGTGAAAGCATTATAATGTGACTTTTATCAGAGGAATGGGAAAGAAAGAAATCAAGATAGGAAATTCACAGTGCAATCCTTTGCAAAGTTACTCCAGCCTAAGTTCATTAAAATCAATGGACTTAGGCTGGAGTAAGTCAGCATAAGATTGCACTGTCAATCAAACACATACAATTCAAGGTAAGTCTACTAGACTGGAGGTAATAAAGTCCCTTTTAAAATCAGCAGTAGCCACAGCAGGTCTGAAAGATTGCAGTTGCTGTCGTAGAGAGTTCTAGTATGGAAAGCACCTGTAGGCCTGAGTCTCTGTCAGCTGCTGCTGTGAAGCTGCTGGTGTTTGTAGGCTGTGTGGGCAAAAGGCTGCTGCTTTCTCCTCTGCTGGCCTCTCTGGATGTCGCTCTGTGTTCTCCTCAGAAGTCAAAAATGCTTGACTCTTTTGCTCTCTCCCACTCCAACTTCCTTCCGAACTCCCCTTTAAAATCTCTAAGGAAACTTCGTCCTCAGGAAACTATGGCTGTTCTTCAGGCATTCCGCCAGGGGGCTAACACTTACAGGTTTACACATTCACAAATTGTCCAAATATTGCTCATATCAATTATTAGCAGAATATTTTGGTGAATTAAAAGTCCTTACAAATGATATGTTTGTCTCCAAAAGGAAATAATTTTTACTATAATTTTCAGTTTTAAACTTTGCCTGTACTTAAGATTGCTAAGTATATTAAAATACACTCACAGGCCTTTTGTTCAGATTTTGTTTCAAGGCTCTATCATTATTTCCTGAGATATTGGCCTCAGAAGTGGGGATGGGAATGTTTTTAGCTGCCATTTTTAATTAGGGTGGCTATCTTGAAATCAGACCACATGGTTTCTAAATCTATAGGACACATACAACATGAATCAGGAAAGAACAGCTCCAGTAAGAAAAATCCCATTGCTTCTATACCGGCCCCTAGAATATAGGTAAATCAGGTGGGGAACCTTCCCCCACTATGGGATGGGGCCACGGTGTGCTGAAATGGAGGGTGGCAACCACATGTGGGCCAGAAGCTTGGGGTTCCTTGCTCCTGACTGCAGTTGGATAGTTCAGTGCTTTTGGAATGAATTTTTCATGGGCTAAAGTTTTAATATCAAACATTTTAAATACACTATTCTGTAACTCCATTTTTTGTGGTGTTTTCCTAGGTGATGCTTGCAAACCTTTTCTGCACTGAAGCATATTTCAAGAATAATTATGCCATAACTGAATTAGACAAATGTAAGTTCTATACACTCTTATGCATAAATATGGATCTGATAAAGTTAAAAAATATATATATTTGGAGGGATAGCTAGCAATCATCAGTTGTCTTTCTTGTTCTTTCTCATGCAGACCCTTGTAAAGGGACTGTCACTTCCAGGCACAGGGAACAGCCAAGATACAGCAGAGCCCTATAGTTGTGGACATCCTGGTAGACACTCAGGATGGCTGGATTGTAGGACTCTCTCTCCCTAGCAGATCTGCCTGTCTCCCAATCGGTTAGGGTGAGAGACTTGCAGTGTTAACATTAAGCAGTTAGACAGTGGTAACGAGCAACAGCCACTGGTACTAAACTGGAAACCGTAAAGGACAGACTGTATCTGGAGAACCCACACTCAGCAAATCTGGACTTTTTAGAATTGTCCCAGTGTTTGGCACATAATTGGGAGTGGGGGCAGGGAGATACAGAGGCTTGGTTTTGTGGGTCTGCACTGTTATCCTTTTTCTTCAGCAAGTTGTTCTGTCTTTGGGATGCAGATATCAGCCTAGCAAATACTGCTGGGGAGCCAGTCAGTGATGCCTTGTAGGTGCTTGTTTGTCCTAGTGAAATAATAAATGCTAAAGACATTGCTTCAGCAAGACTACGCAGGTGCTATTCTGTTCTGCTATGTAATTAATACTGAGGTGACGCTTTCAGGACTGTAGAAATAGTGTCCATTATGCTACAACGCTATAAACAAAGTAAAAATTAGTATTTCTATAGACTTGTCCTTCTCTCGAATCAGTGCTGATATAATACAGGTGCTTCGCAGCTTAATTCTTGAAATACTTTGCCCATGAGTTTATTTTTAAAAAGGAAATTGTTGATTCCTGTGTTTTTCCCTCCCTCTATAGATGCTCCTGAAAACATGGATGAAAGCATTAAAAGAGTTGCAAAGCAGGTGCTGGAAAAGAGAGCTTACGTGTGTTCCCACCCACTTGAAAGGACATTCTGATAATGGAGAATGTGGCTAAACCCCCCTCCCCCCCGTCCATATCCAATGAACCATTACTTACACATGTGGCAAATGAATGAGTGACACAAAAAAAATTCATTAGAAAATTCAGAGCTAAACAAATATGGTGGTAATGCAGTTTTGTAAAATAAATAAATATTCTGCTCAAATCTATGCATGACCCTCTTTCTCTCCCACACACACAACAGGAACAAGACATGCCCAAGGAAGTTTCTGGCTGCTGCTTAATTTTCTGTTTCTACCAATCGATGTAGAAGTGGCTATCAAACTGCTTTGAACCGTGCTTCCCCTTCCCTATGTCTGGGGGAGTTCAGGCTCCTTGACACACCACCCACCCACATCCTGGTCCTGTTCTTCCTCTCCCCTGTCTAGCCTTCTATTGCTTTGACTTTCTCTTGCCGCCCCATTGTGTTCGAGACTTCTCCCTTGAGTGCGTGGTACTAGGTGTTTGCCAGCTTGGGCATGAAACTACTTCTGTGCAGCTGCTGGTGGGACCTGCCGCCACAGATGGGAACGCAGCCTGAGGGGTGAGGAAAGACACGGCAGTGCAGAGGAGCTGGCAGTCAGGAAAAGAGCCAGTGCGAACAGGGATCTGCCACAGATTCTCTTGTGCATGTCAGGGCACAAAATCCTGCCCTGACATGCGCAAGAGAAGCTGCAGCAGATCCCCATTCGCGCCGGCTCCTCCACGCCTTCCTGTGCCACTGCCGCCGCAGATGGGAACGTAGCCTGAGTTTGAGAAGCTTGGATCTAGAAGGAGTTGAAAAAAGTATTTCTGCAACCTGAACTTCAAACAAAGCTTAGTGCCTGTTCGTGGGTGCTTGATCGTAGCCCTCCACGTTCAGAGGAAAGCAGTACTGAGGGAAAGCGCTAGAGGAATAAGTTTGACATCAATGGAGAGAAACAAAATAACTTTCAGGCACTGTAATATAGCTCCTTAAATATTCTATGATCCACTTATCTCTGAAGCCATATTGAAAGACTGATGGTGCTGGGGAAAGATTGCTTTGGATCCTCCCACATACAGTGATACCTATCATCTATACGAAGTAAGAGGAGCTATAATTCTTTTCTCAGCAGAATTAGTGTCTCACTTGGAGTGCCTTCTCTACCTTTACTGCCACAGCCCTGTTCTCTGTTATACTTACATATTGTTCTGCCTAGGGGCCTAAACCCTTTGCATTAGCAATAAGAGGGGTGTTACCCTTCTCAAGTGATACAAGGCAAGCTGCTACAACATTCACTTGGGATTTGCAGCACTTCACTTGACTTAAACCATTAATCAGTTCTCTCTAAACTGTCTCCCATATTACCTATAGCCTAACACTTTGCTGCTGCTGCTATGGCAGCATGATTTTGGAAGGAGTTCTGCTGTACCACAAGGGCCACATCTTTTTCTACCTCTTGTGGGTGCCTTCTCTTGTAAAGAAATGAATGTTCATAACCAAACAATCTGGAATTTAAAAAAACCCAAACTTTTTTCAGTAAACCATTGTACCACTTGGGTTACCTGCAAAGGTATGTTATAAGCAGGGATCCATGCTCTCTGCAATTCACACTGCTTTTTGTGGTGTCGTCTGAGTTATGATTAAATGAATTGTTTTAATTGCTTATTCAAGTCTCCTTTGTTTTTCAAAGAGCTATTGTTTGAGCAGAGCCTCTCCCTCCGGAGCAACAACAAAGGAGCTTCCCACCCCCTCTTACTGTTCTGTGCTGGAAGGGAGGATTTGCCTCATCCCAGCAGGCTCCAGCCTACCCCTCCGCCACCAAGGAGAGGCAAAGCTCCTGGGTGACCTGCATTGTGGCTCTGTCTCCATGGGAGGAGCAGGAGGGTAGGGGTAGCTTCTGTTTGTATATGTGGTGGGGGCTGACATATGTAGGAAGGGGGACTTTTTTGTGCTGGGAGTGTGTTACTTACAGTGGAGGCTGCATAAGTCCATTTTTTTCCAGAAATGTAAAAAAGTCCAACCTATCAGAAATTCTACTTAAGCAGACCTTAGGGAAATGGATCTGAAGATGGAGAAAGTGTGTGTGAGACAGTGAGATCCTGTCAGTTCTAACTCTGGGAATCTTGGGTGGTCTGGAGATGGGGAACCTGGTGCTTGCTCCCTCTACCCTGAGACTCCCAGGGTCAACACAAATGCATTCCAGTTGTCAGTGAGAGTCCACATAACTTGTGCATTATCCCAAAAGATTGCCTATCTCCATGGGTATAGCTGTCATGCTGCTGCCTGACTGAACTGAATGCCTAGTGCTTCTATACGTTTGACTTACTTGAAGTCAGCTCCTTTCAGCCTCTCAAACTTCTTGTGTTCCATGGTCTGGCAGGGGATTATATTTCCATTCCACTTCAAGCTGTGCTGGTTATCGATACCTGGAACAAATCCATTGGTCGTGCACTCCGAGGTTAGGTAACTGTCATTGTTGGGTTGATTGTACATGAATCCAATGGCTGGGATAGGCTGGAACAATAAGTGTTAGACTTTACAGTCTCATCATTAGGTGACTGATAGCAGAACCTCATACTTGGAACCAGAAGTCAGTTTTGGCATTTACCAGTACCATAAAAAGAAAGAACATGTTCATGTATTAATTCCTGATCTCCCTAATAAGCTAAAGGAGTAAATCCTGATTTAAATTCAG
Organism: Sphenodon punctatus; assembly: GCA_003113815.1. Taxonomy (NCBI): domain Eukaryota; kingdom Metazoa; phylum Chordata; class Lepidosauria; order Sphenodontia; family Sphenodontidae; genus Sphenodon; species Sphenodon punctatus. The sequence continues at coordinate 867,929 of QEPC01013356.1, forward strand.
GGCCTTAAACCATTTCAGGCTAGATATTTTTTTCACTAAAAGTGCCTTCTGAAGCAGGAATTTGGGAAGAATAAATCAGTGTAATTGCTACTTTATACATTTGTACAGTAGGGCCAGGCCCATGTTTTAAAGCTTGCTGAGGAGGGTGGGGGGAATTACCCAGTTTAATTACAGGTGGCTTCAGTGTTAAAGGCAGGAGTAGAGTGCTTGGATTATTCCAGAAGAGAACACAAGTTGGTACGCTTTTAAACACTGAGGGGAATCCTTGTTAAGGAAAAGTAGCTGGGAGAACTGGTATTTAAGTAAATAGACTGACTAGCTTTGGTGGTGGTTGGAGCACTTAGGTCTCCTCTCCATCCCCTACAGCTCAACAACTTGCTGACAGCTGGCCTCAGATCTGCTAGTCCCTAACATAGATCAAACTATATGGGGTGTTGACAAAATAGATGTTAGCCGACACCAGATGGACATCCGCCTGCCTGTTTACAAGGTGTTTACCTCCACTGGTCACATGGAGGCCAGTAGCCTGACCTGTTACAAGTCCTTACTCTCACAGGCAAATACGAGCTAATGTATGTCCATGTGTCTCTATCCCATCAACTAGTGTGCATGCAGTACCTCCACACGTACAGGTCCACCAGCACCATAGAGTTGGGGGCAGAAATCCTAAGGTGTCTAAGAAGCAGCTACTTCCTGACCCTTTCCCTGTGCTCATTCTCACTGGTGCTGCAAGTTGGGGCTGCCTGCAAGCCCATGGAATACACACATGGAGATGCCTGTTTATTAGGTTGGACACGCTAAACATGCGAGTGGGGTGGTGCATGGACCAAACCCTGCCTGTAAGGGGCTGTCATCTTGCTTAACACCCTTGATCTAACCCTCCGAAAGATGAAGCAAGACCACTTATGGGAACCTGGAATCTTGGCCTGCTGAACAATAAAGATCATACTATTTACAATAGGGAGGAGGGGAGATTGCTTTGGCACTTAGCAACTTGGCCCCCTCTCCTGCAACAAAGGGTGCTTTAAAAAGACCTGCAAAACTAGTAAGCCTATCTTAAGGCACAGTATGAGGCAACAAGAAATCTATGGCATCAAAGGCTATGTCATGCAAGCTACATGTTCAGGTTCATGGGCCTGAGTTTTCCCCATCCCTGGAATATAGATTCACCTCTTCTTAGATACAGAGGAACCACCGTCTATATCTGTGCTAGTATATGAAGGTCAAAATAGGGTGTAGCTTCAAAAACAAAAAATACTTCTAGGCAATTAACTCCTCCCCCTCCCCATATTCAATAGCAGGTGAAGTGCCAACTTCTTTTTAAAAAAAAAACTTTTGAGACTTTACTCCTTGCAAGGGAGGCTGGAGTGCATAAACATGGGGCCAAGCGCATTCTAGGGAAAGTTACTTTCCAGTCACTGCACAGGAGAAACAGCTGCAATTAAAGCATAACAGAGTACGGCCACTTGCCCACATTACCAAGACACAGCTGGGAAACTCCCAGCGGCCAAACTCACAAGTAGTTCAGAACGTGGATGCGGCGGTAAAAGCGTCGTCAGACGCATCGCCCAGTGATTTCTTTCACAGGGTTGGATTTTGAGCCCTGTCATCCGTGAGCGAAATCGCCACAGGACCGTGCTGGATGATACATAGTCTCCCATGTCCATGTTCCGAGCTACTCATTAGTTTGGCTGCTGGGAAAGCAGCATTAATTGTTCCTGTGAGAGTGTTTTCCTTATAAAGTTGTATGTGTGGGGTGGGTGAGAGTGAGGGCTGATTGACAAGCAGATCATCAGTAAAATCATGCTGTTAGTAACCCCCTAATGAGAGCTTAATGTAGTCAATAAAAATAATCCTTATGTGCAGAGTTGTGTAATAATTACAGAAAATAAAGCACTGCCCCACCCTCTGCAGCACCTTCCCAACTTGAACTCCACAACAAAACACACTTGTCAAAGCTTGTGTGAGAGAACTGGGATTACTGAAGGGTGGTGCGAGACCATGCTGCATCAACTATAAATGCTGTACTGAAGTGCAGCCCAAAGCAACGTAAGCAGAGTGAAGGAGCTGAGAGAAGCTGAAGGAGAAACCATTTGGCTTCAGTTGTTTAACAAACAATGGTGGGCAATACACAATCCTGGAAGTGCCTCTGTTTGTTCTTCCAAATCTCTGGCTGAAAAGGGGGCTGGATTTCTTTTGAACAAATCAGTTTGAAATTTCCATTCATACTTTTCCATGCAGCCTCTGCATGTATGAATGATTCACCCAACAAAAGAAGAGCTAGGCGTAGGCCACCCATACAGCTTTTTACATCAATGAGAGCAAATCCTTGAATCTTCTAGAACTAGGAGGGTGGAATCGTGTGGGGCTTCTGTAGCTTCAGGTTTCATTATGATGTTTACAAGCCCTATATGATTCTATGGTAAGCAGTAGTGTATGCAATGGGGATAGTTTGGGGTTTAGTTATTAAAGGCAACATAGGACCAGGCTCCCAATTCTAGCATATCACCAACACTGGAACAACTGCAAAACCTCATCCAGAACACAAAGAACAAAATACAACATAACGTCAGTATAATGAACCCACAGGACCGAGCAAAAAATGCATAATATCAGAACCTTCACTATGTAATTGGAAAAAGTGATTGTTGAAGCTGGGATTGTTATTAACAGAGGCTGCATTATAAGCAGGGTTTGTTATTGATTTCAATTTATATCCCACCCTTTCCCTTAGACTCAGGGTGGCTCACTTTTCAACTTTTAACTCAACTAGTAATCTTCACAACAAACCTATGAGGTAGGTTAGGTTGAAAGATCTGTGACAAGCCCAAGGTCACCTGTGGGTTCATGGCTAAGGCAAGTCTTGAACCAGTGGCCTCCCCCGACCTCCCCTTAACCACTACACTATACTGGCAAACACTGGAGAACTAGTGGGAATTTTACCACTGTAGGGAATTTTGTCAGAACTCTGAACAGCTGTGTTAAACAGTGTCCTATAGCACTGGGATTTTGAACTCCCAGCACTGTTAACGCTATGCAAATTCTAATCGCTTCAGCTAAATATTTGGCAATGCTAAGTAAAGACATTTCAAAATCTTGGAGATTCCAGTCTTTTGGAAAATTACAGCCCCATGTTTCCCTGGAAAGTACACATTACCTCCAACAACATGCCTGGTCTCAACAGAGAGAATTTGACTGGTTTATCTTTCAGAAGTCCCTGCAGTCGAGCTAGCTGGCAACTGGCCTTTGGCCCACGTGTGGTTAACTCCGCTTCTGTAGAGCATCTGTGCACGTTCAGTGCGGTGTTGATGCAATCAGCTTTCTGGAGGTGAGCCAAGTCTTTGTTTCGTCAAATGCCCATTGAAAAGGAAAGCATACAAAATAAAGCAATTACAGGGGGAAAAATGAGTTTGATTTTATCCCTAGAGTAACACTCCTGCTTCTCTCACATAGTCAAACAGCATTCCTCTCATAGGGTAAAAACATACATCATGCTGGCCCAGTTAGGCTCGGTTCGGCCCAGCTGGGCCAACGTCATGGCTGGCCGTCTGTTTGCGGCCTGCCAAAATGGGCGCCATTCCTACCCTAGGCAGGTAGGAGCCAGGAGGGAAATGTGGGCCCAGTGTGAGCCCAGCTGCTGCCTGGCCAAGACAAGACAAGACAAGACAAGACAAGAGAGCCGGGTGGGACCATGTGTTCCAGGTCCAGCTCCTACTGGCTTTGGGGAGGCTGCCAGGGTAGAGAGCCATGGTTGCCTATTTGTGGGGCAATGTCGGGAACGCTGTATACATTTCAACATTATTGCACAGTGAGAAGCATTCCAGAGGCCTGGGGTGAGTGTCACGGTAGCGATTCATTAGTAAGATGGTATGATACAACTGTCTCTAGTCGGTACTATTACAGCCCCATTCTTTTGCCCCACCCCCAAATTCTAGTTGGTTTTAATGGAATCTGTAGTGTTGGTAGGAATACTATACATTATAAACAAAATAGAACTTTTCAGGTTCAGGAGTTTGTGTGAGTGGGGGAGAAAGAGGCGCTTAAGTGCCTCCCTTGGGAGAACATAAGAATAAGCCAAGCTGTTGGACATTTCAACCTGCAGCTGTTTCCATTAAGCAGCATGGGGCACTGCAGACAAAAGATTCAACTGGATCGCTGAAAGCACCTCCTCCTTTCTCTCTGTCTGGCATTAGTTTTGCTCTGGCTGCTAGACCTTTGCACCAGATAATAAAACTGACTGTCGTCATTCATCAAAAGGAAGAGCTCAGTCTCCCAACAAAACCAGTTTTATAAAAGAATAAGACACAGAGTACACCACTTCTGTCATATTATCTGTGTCAGAAGTCACTGGCTCAAGTCCAAGGACTACAACCTCTGTGAATGGATGAGAGTAACCGTGCCATACACTCCTTCCCCAACACATCCTGCCCCAGTACAGAGTGTGTGTTTCATAGAGAGCGAGAGAGAGCTAGGATACCTCATATAACATTTGGCCTAAACAGGCACTTTGGATTAAGTGCTTCAAGAGTGTTTCCTCACATGTGTAGCAATAAATATACTTTCTGGAGTGCCTCGCTGCAATTAGAACAGGTTATTTTTTTAAAATCACCATACTTCCAGAAGAGCCATCCTTGCTAGCGGTTAAACCCTTGCCGTGCCTCATTAGAACTGTATAAAGGTTAAGCACCTAAAAATTATTCATCAAGCTGTTGCTCTAATTCTTTTCCCCAATTCTCAGCCACCTTATCTGATAGAGGAAGCAGCCTTGTTTTCCAAAATTTCATTAATTAGGCCAGCTCCTTAGTCAGATTCCATGAGGGCCGCAGAGAAAAAGAATCCCTAATTGGGAAGATGTAAAATGGCCACAGAACTAATCCAGAACCGCTACAGCGGTGTAGAGCTGGCAGAAGGGCTGGTTGACTAGCAGAGTTTTCGGTACACATGCCTTGCTTTATTCCTTCCCTAGCCCATCCACTAAGCCTGCTATATGCCAGGGTGCATGGAACTACTGCAGAGAATAGGTCCAAGATGGTCTGGATGAACAATCTTTCCTAGACAGGATCTTGGCCTTCTCACTCTGTTCCAGGCAGCAAAACTGGACTGGTTTAAATCACAGGGCAGCATCTTTACAGAGGGGAATGAGGTCAGGATTATACACTATTTTACTGTTCTATTACAATTTACATGCTACCTTGCAAGTTGCACGCACGCACACGCACACACACATTCTATAGATGTGGATGTACAACTTGAAGACCAGAGCAACTAAAAATATTCCAGCATGTTACACCTTTGAATAAAACTGACTGACACTTTAGATGGACCAGTTTACCTTCTTGATGGGGATCTGGGGCTGATGTCATGAAGAAATAGGGTGGCTTTTTGTAAAGCTCAAAATCTACGTGCCGTTGGTCCCAGCTCCATCTGTCTCGATCTAGTACTGGCTCCAAAGTGCTAGCGTGGAGAATGTTCTCCTGCCATTCCTAGATGAAAGTGGCATATCTTTAAAAAGTCATATTACAGCCCAACAGAAAGCTGCCAAGCGAGAGGGCAGCAGGAGTGGCAGTGTTACAAGAGAGGAACCCTTCGCCCACTCACCATGCTCTGAAGGCCATAGCAGCGGTGTTGGCCAACTCCCCAGCATTCCTCCCTCTCACTCTTCCTTTGAGGCCCATTGCTTTCACCTCTACTCACCACTCCACTTCCATGTTGTTGTCATCTACCACCCCCTCCCCTCAAGCTCCTTCTCTTAATTTTTCTCTGACTTTGATACAATGCTTGCTTTCTTCCTTTCCGACAACAATATTCCCACACTCTTCCTTGGGGACTTCAATATGGTCACATCCTCTGACCCTGCTGCTTCCTACTTTCTCTCGCTGACCTTTTGACCTTCACTTGTGGACTGCCTGCCTGCATGACACATTGTGATGGCCACTCCCTTGAACTAGTCTTATACAAAAAACACTGTTCTCCCTCAGATCTCTCTCTGACATCCTTCCAGTCTCTGACGATCAACTTGTTTCATTCAATGTCTCCCACTTGTCCCCTCCCATTTCCCCAACCTCTCACTCTTTCTGTGACCTTCAATCCATCAACTCTCTGGACTTTGCTTCCTCCTTCTCCCTCTTTCTCTCATCTGTCTCCTCCCCCACCTGCCCACTCTGCTGTCTCCACCTTCAACTCATCCCTTTCCTCCACCCTTGACTATCTCATTCCCCTCTTGTGTTGCCTATCCATCGTATAAACCCCCGTCTTTGGCCACCTCCATTCACCACCTCCGGCGGAAGTCTCGTGAGTTTGCTGACTTCCTCCACCTCGTTTGTACTTTCCGCATTTAGTGATGCCCTTTCCTTGGCCAAAAACTGCTATTACTCCACATGAATCTCACTCCTGCAACTCCCACCGTCTCAACATTTGCTTCCCTTCTGAAGCCTCCCTGTCCTTTCCCTTCCCTCCCCTCCCCCCCTCTCTCTGTGCACAGGATCTTCTCTGTTTTTTTAACAAGCTTGATAAACTTCACCTTGCAATTGCTTCTCAGCCTTCTCCCTTCTCCATTTCCTTCCCTGCTATTCCCCCTCCTGCCTCTATTTATTTATTTATATATAAATAAATACATATTTATATTTCTTTTCTCCTTCTCCCTAGCTTCCCTTAATGTCACCTCCCCCCGCTCTTCATCCAATCCCTCCACCTGCCCCCATGCCTTCTCACCTCCTAACAGTGATTGCCCCCAACGTTGCACCTTCTCAGCTGCACATCATTAATATCTTCCTTTCTACTGGATCACTTCCATTGGCTTTCAAACATGCCACCATCTCCTCTATCCTTAAGGAGGCTACTCTTGACCCCTCTGACCCTTCCAGCTATTGCCCCATTTCACTCCTACCCTTCACTTCCAAGCTCCTGGAGCAGGCTGTCTACACACATCTTGATTTCCTCTCTTCCAATTCCTCCCTTGACCCCCTTCAATTTGGCTTCTGTCCTCTCCATTCAACTGAGACTACCCTCACCAAAATCACCAATGACCTTCTCTTATCTAAGTGCCTCTCCTCCATTCTTGTCCTCTCGATCTCTTTGCCGCCTTTGACACTGTTGACCATGGCCTCCTCCTGGAATTCATGATGCTCCCTTGGTTTCTGGGACTCTGTTCTCGACTTGTTTTCTTCATATCTCTTGAACTGCTTCCTCAACGTTTCTCTTGCTGGTACCTCCTCTGTGTCACTTCCCCTCTCTGTGAGAGCCCAAGGGTCTGTCCTGGGCCTTTTCTCTTCTTCCTTTACACTCTTTCTCTGTGTAAACTCACTGAATCTCACAGCTTCCAGTATCACCTGTATGCTGATGATATACAACTCTCTCTCCCCCACTCCCACACTGTCCCCCTATCCAGTTTCATATTGCTGACTGTCTCTCTGACATCTCTGCTTGGATGTCTCATCGCCAACTCAAGCTTAATATGGCCAAGACCAAACTCCTCACTTCCCCCCCCCCCCAAAAAAAAACACTTTCCCCTTCTACTTCCCTCTCAATTTCCATTGAGGGTGTCACCATCCAGCCTGTCCCTCAGGTGTGTAGCAGGCATGTAGCTTGAGATTCATCCTTTGACTCCTCCCTCTCCTTTATGCCTCAGATCCAGGCTGTTGCTAAATCCCATCACTTCGTAATATTGCTAATATCCGGCCCTGCCTTTCTGTTTCCACCGCAAAAATCCTAGTTCATGCTCTAGTCATCTCTCGCCTTGACTAATGTGACTTCCTCCTTACTGGTCTCTCCTGCTCCGACCTCGCCCCCTCATCTCCAATCAACACTCTGCTGCCAAAGTTATCCACCTTGCCCATCGCTTTGACCAAGGCCCTTTATACACGAGTGGCACCCTCACATGAATACCCCAAAAATCTAGGTGTTCATGTGTGGGTGAGTCTCGTGTAAAATCTGCAGTGTGTGGGTGTGTGTGCGTCCGTGCTCCTGCGAACACGCATGCACACCCACCTCCACCCATCGCCCACGCACAGAGCAACCGGCAAAAATGGTGGTTGCTCCGTGCATGGGTGGGAGTTGGTGTGCGTCGGTGTACGCCATCTAAACCCTCCCTCCACCCACTGCACACAAACGGTTGCGAACACTGCCCCCCACCACGTGCTGCAGCCCGAGTAAAGAGGGCTCATGTTCAGCCCCTCCTCTCCACCCTACACTGGCTGCCTCTATGTGAATGCACTCAGTAAAAGCTCCTGGGTCTTTACCTTCATGGCCTTGCTCCCCAATCTCTTCACTCTTGTATCCCACCATACTCCTGCACAGGAGTTTCACTCTTCCTCTGCCCCCACACTATCCTTGTTCTTCTAACCATCTTCACCACTTCTCTCTTCCTTCTCCCACGCCTGGAACTCCCTCCCTGGATACATTCATTTTGCTCCCTCCCTCCCAATTTTCAAATCCCTCCTGAAAACCTACCTTCTTCTGTCAGGCCTTTCCTAGCTTGTCATGAGTGAAGTTGCATCTTCTTGCCCCCTCACTCAGAATTTCTCTCCTTCCTTAGTTACTAAGTTAGTTCCCTGTAACTAAGCTAAGCACATGCACCTGCAACTTGTCAACCTCATAGATGTATCCTTGTCTCTCCCGATGTTCACCTCTCCCTTGTCTTCCCCTCCCATGTCTCTCTCAGATTGTAAGCCCTAGGGACTCATCTATAATTATTGATTGTATAGCACCAGGTACACTGCTGGTGCTATATAAATCAATAATAATAATAATAATAATAATTAATAATTAATTTAGAAATGTGGCGTGCCAAAGGCTTAGCTACATAGGTTTTTTTAAAGTGCATATTAGCTTGCACTAGTTAATACAGCATAGCTAACCCTTAAGTCCCCTGTAGATACTGTTAAAAGTGATTTTGTGTTAAATTTAAACTTAATCCAGTTTGAAAAAAGTGTTACATTTAACTCAGAGAATTGTCACCCACTCACACTTTGCTATTGTGATCTACTGTTGTGTCCTTGTGCCTGCTCTTCCCATATTTGTGAGCCTGCTTCCTAGCTTCTGGCCTCTGGCATCTTGGAGTTTATGACCACTGTAATGCTAGAGCCAGTATTGCTTGTGTTGTGACAGTCATCTCCCTTCTCCTTTTCCACCCAGCTAGTAAATAACTGCCAACAGCCAATACAATGTACCAGACGGCTGTTGCCCCCACATGGAGCATTGTGCTCTCTCCCCTTTCCTTCGGTTCAATGGTTCTTGTGTGGATTAGCTGCTGCTTGTGCATTATGAACTTGCTCTCCTTTCTTTCAGCCTTTCAGCTCTTATCCTGTGCCAGTCAGCTGCCTTCCCATTTATTTCATCTCTCAGTAAGAAGCACCGACAGCTGCATTGTGCTGGCTGGCTGCTCTCTGCTCCTTTTTAAGAAGACACATTCCCCAACAGTGTGGTTGAAGAGAAAATGCCGTGGCCATAATAATCATTTTATTTCAGCAGCATTGTAATGAAGATGAAAACTTAAAAAGGGCATTAGCGCTGATACCCGTATTTATATACCGTGCCTTCCCAGCGGGGAGAGGTGGAAAGAGAGAGAAACAGAGGGAGGAAAGAGAAGGCATAAGTGGGGAATAAATGCAGACTGATGGGCAGGGAGGAAAACCAGTATAGGAGGAGATGGAAAAAGAAGTAAAACAACAAAAGGAAAGGGAGAAAAATCTAGAAGCAGGAAAACACAGAAACAAAAAAGGAGCAAAGGAAAATCCCACAGAGCTATCTGGTAAGAGCATGGCTGCAGTTAGCAACCGTAACAACTGGGAGTTTTTAACTCACTCCCGAATAGTTTCCTCCAATGCAATTATTTATTCTCTCCATATAAAAGCAGTTTTGATATGGTTTATTTGGTTACACTAACAACTGGGATATGGCTGACTACAGGTTTACTCAACTTGATTTGCAAAAACATCACTCTCTTCCCAGCCATTTTAAAACACACACCAACACCTTTAACTAGCTATTCTCCTTCTTGTGGATAAGCTTACATTTGCTTGTGCATTCATGTGACATCACATTAATAAGTCTGTTCTGAATCTCATATTATATATACATATGTATATATGCATTATACATGAACACACAAGTAAATATATATATAAAGAATTTTGAACACAATATGTACTACAGCTCAAAGGCTACTTAGCCAAGGGAAGAGAGACAGGGTACAAGTCCTCTACCCTTAAAGGGAGTTTTGCCATTGATTTCAATGGGTGAAGAAATGCACCCACAGTGTCATCTTAAGCTTGGCATCAAATGTTTCATTTAAAAGAAAACGGAGAGACCTTCAGGCCTTTTAGCCAAGGGAACAGCAATATGTCAATAAGTGTACTGTATCTTGGGGATCCATATTAGCACCCTAGGCTCAAGTCTTATTCACACAGTGCACTGCATCTTTACAGGGGTTGGAGGAATTATCAAGGAAGAGGAGGATGCCAAATGGAAGGAATGAAAGGAGAACCAAAGCAAACAAATTGGGCTCAGAGCAGTGGGACACATACTGGCCTGAGCACAATTATGAGTATTAGTACAACTGACCCATTCAACTGAAGACCACCACCAACTTTTCTCCACCTTGAGATGGTCTACTTAAGGTTCCCAGGCTCTGGATTCTACTCGTTATCAATGTAACTTTGGTTGGAAGTGAGAGAATTAAGTGAGTTTTGTGTGACAATGTAGACATTCTATCACTTTCAGGTTACAAACTCTTGTATCTGCATGCAGGGTGGGGCAGCAGCACCACACATAAATACATTATCTCAGTGGAGGTTGGGCAGAAACCTTTTTGCAAGACCATCTCCGTCAGATACACCTGTCCCAGTTATCATTCTTGATCTAATGCAGCTTATATTGTATATTAGAACAACCAGCTTTATGGTGTTCACTAGTCTAAATTTCAAGATTACCTCTCTTAACTCCTTGATACGGGCCTCATCTGGCATGCGAGGGTGCATGTTGGATTCAATGCTGTTCTTAAAGCCAGGACACACAAACCCTTCTGGTGACAGCCACAGGCTCTTGGATTTTTCAATAGATTCTTTCCATATGCTGTCCAAATCTACTGGTGTAAATACACTTGACATGTATTTGTGTGAATAAGAGAACCTTCGTTCTGGGTTCTAGGAAGAGAAATATTTTCTGTTAGCATGAGCTGTCTTCCCGTGGAAATCACTATAATCCTGAGAAGCACAAGCTAGCACAAAGGGTACTATGACTGCTATACTTGATTCTACAGCTAATTAGAGATCTTCAGCTAATTACAGCTGAACTGAAGGAATATGATTAAGTATCTTGTTGTTATATATCAATGCTACTTGTAGATGCTACATACGGATACCCAGTTTCTTCTTTTCTCTATGAGAGGATAGAGGGAGACATACATAAAATGTACATACGTTTGTTGTATGTTTAATCCATCCAGGTTGTATTATCTGCGAGGGGCTGGGAGCCAGGACTCCTGGGGTCTTTGGGAGGGGAGTGGGAGATAGTGGGTTAGATTAGAGGGAGGGGGTGAGCCAGAACTCCTGGGTTCTGTGGAAGCTGCAGGCTGTGCTGGGGTGTCACTGGTGAGAGCTGACTTAGGACAGTTTACAGTGAGGTAAATGCTGCTGGGGAAGAGGCAGCAGCCGTGGGCTTGTTGCTTGCTGCACTGTTGGGTTCCAGAGTTGAAGGGGCTGGAGTTGTGTGGCACCCAGGACAGGCTGCAGCGGCTTCCTCACTCCTGAGAGAAGTTCCCACGTTAAAAGGCCAGAATATTCCCAGACAGTCCCAGAAAGTTATGCCAAAGTCAGTCTATTTTTTCCATGTTGGTTCTATCATAGGAGGGGGAATTTAGTGATTCTCCTTTAACCCTTCTGATTTTATCTAATGATAATGACTGTCAATTAAGCAGGACAGTATTTGCATAGATTCTGCTTAAAGTGGAATATATTCAGCTAGTGATAAAGTTGTGTTTCACAAACATTTTAAGGCAGGGTGAGTTTAGTGAAGCACTTTTTTCAATCCATCTTCCACTGGCTAAGGGATGTGTAAACATACTTATGATAGGGCCACTTCTCGGCTATAAAACCTGTGTCAGTTCATTGTTTTCAGTAGGATTCAGTTTTGTGAGCAAACTGTTTTGCTTTAATTGGCTACCATCGTACAGTCTCTCTTTCTCCATTTCTCTTTGGCAATCTGATAAAACACCCCGAACTTTTTAAACCTGCCATGATTAAATCTCCTATAATCCACATAATTTTTTTCTATTTTTTGCTTGCAGAGCAGACAGTTGTACCTCAGTTCTAGTAGTTCTCTGCTCTGAATTGTTTTCTCTATCCTCCATATCACTTATTTTTTGCTCTGCAGTGTCTATTCTCTTATTAACCCCCTCAATTTGGGTTCTCAAATCTCCCAATGCAGTAGTTATGGAGGAAATCCCCTCTTTATTTATGGCAAGATCCTCTTTTATTGATTTAAATAACTCCAGTACTTGCGTTAAGTTGTCTGGGTCCTGGGCTTCTTCCCTGCGTGCTGCGTCGGCCATTTTGTTGCACACGGCCTCCCCTTTCCTTGTGTTTCGGCGAGGGAGGTAATTTTTATCAATTGTAGAGTCTGCTTCTCTTTTTTTTTCTAGGCTCATTCCTTTTTGCAGGTTTTCCCTTTACTTTAGGTTATTTTATTTTTCCTCAGATGTGTTTTTTACCCCTATTTTGGCATCGGGTCCAGCAGGAGCACAGCCACGCTCGTCCTAATGCTCGCACATGCCCAGACAGCCCCCCCACATATTTTTTTCTTAAAGACTGTGTTTGACCAGTGAAGAGCTCATACACAATGTAATCATCTATGATAGACATGCTTAGTTTTTCACCTTTGCCATCTCCTGCCAAAGTAGTTTCTTCGCAATTTCTGCAGAATTCAGGGTCTGAGAGCTGTAGTTGAAGACGGACTTGCCATCAGCAGGAAAAGCCCTAAGTGCTCTAAATGTCTCCTTCTTCACCTTTTGGCTGAGTAGCCATATAGTATCAATGTTATTCTGGAAAGCAAGTTGACTTATGAATTTATTCTGTTTCAGCATTTCACACACAAGACAAACTAACCAGTTACTTTTAAAGTGCATCCATACTTGCTAACAAGGCTTGCCTCACTCCCCCTCTCTCAAAAATGGCTCTTTAGCAGACAACGGGCCAATTCATATCTTACGCACGCTCAGGTGTTGCACACCTTGTGTGCATGTTGCATGTGATGAGTGCATGATGCACATGAGTCGTGCAATGCATGCACATCACTTGCACGATTGCAAACGCACACCGTGTGCACAGTGCATGCACAAGATATGGACTGGCCCAATGAACGTATATACTAGTGGAGTCTGCTTAAGTTGAATTTCTTCAGTCACGGGAAAAAAATCGACATTAAAAAATTCTACTGAGCAGATCTTAAGGAAATGGACCCAGAGATGGAGAAAACTGATGCTTGGATCAAGTTAAGACCAGGCATCTCTGTCTCCAGTCCTCTTTCCTCCCCTCAGAAGCAGAGAGTTAGAGCACACAGCAGGGGAGAGCTGTCTGTGTCTGATCCTGTCAGGTCTGACTCTGGGAGTCTTAGATGGGTTGGAGACAGGGAAACCTGGTGCTCGCACCCCTTACAGCCTGCTTGAGACTCTCAGAATCAGAACTGACAAGATTTCATATTCATACACATGGCTCACAGCCAGGCTGTCAGCATGAGTCCAAGTGTCCGGAGAGAACTGATTACATTTCCTCACACCCATTCCCAAGCCAGCCCGAGATGCAGACTTGCCGTGGCAAGCTAGATACTAAAGTATTTAAGCATATGCTGCCAAAAAAATCATTAATACACTCAAAGTTCTTGATATTTTTACCTGAGTGGGGATTCACTATACTCCTTTAAAATTTATCGTGGTTCAGAATTCTACTGATTCAAATCAAAACATCCCCACAGACCTGGGTCTGGGGAAAGCAAATTAATTCCAGAAATCCAAGTTATGCAAGTTCTACATATGTGGATTCCACTATACAGGCACTAGGCATTTTTCAAAATTCTACCTAATGTGCCCTGGGGACTAGTATCCTTTTGGAGATGCTGTTCTACAGGATAAAAGGCCAGGCGTAAGTAGTAAAGTGATAAGGGCTTTAAGATTCCTGTCTTAAGGTCTGCTATACACACACGTGCACACACACAAACAGGAAGAAAACTGAGCAAGTCTTGCTGATCCCAACAAAGAGTCCCTGCTGCAATATGATTTGTTCAGAAGGGCCTGATTTTCTTCTTGATGTCCTGAAGCAGGGAGATGCTTCTTCTAGACAGCAGCGATACATCCTGAACTCTTTTGATTGAGGAAGAGTCCAGACACCACAGCTGCCTCCAGCTTGGGCTGCTCTCTCTGATGTCATCAAGATTCCAGTAAATTCCTTGATATGTCAGCAATGTGACTGATAAAAAAAACTGTAGAATTAATAATGTAAGAAATGCAATACTGGGTCAGACCAAGGGTCTATCCCAGCATCCTGTCTGTGGCAGTGGCTACTATTGATTGTTTTGGAGAAGCACTCAACAGGTCACAGGGAAATGATCAATTTCCTGCTGTTCACTCTGAGCTCCTAACAGTCAAAGGTGGTTGTTGCATCCTCCAACCTACTTATTAATTATTATTATTATAATAATGGGACCGTGTCTATTTTATTACTTTGTAAAGTGCCATGTACACTGCTGGCGCTATATAAATGTTTGTTAATAATAATAATAATAATAATATAAGCATTTGTATAGCGCCAGCTGTGTACCTGGCGCTTTACAGAACAATAAGATAGACGCGGTCCCTGCCTATGGCTTACAATCTAAGAGACACCGAGGGGGGAGACNCACCCCTTACAGCCTGCTTGAGACTCTCAGAATCAGAACTGACAAGATTTCATATTCATACACATGGCTCACAGCCAGGCTGTCAGCATGAGTCCAAGTGTCCGGAGAGAACTGATTACATTTCCTCACACCCATTCCCAAGCCAGCCCGAGATGCAGACTTGCCGTGGCAAGCTAGATACTAAAGTATTTAAGCATATGCTGCCAAAAAAATCATTAATACACTCAAAGTTCTTGATATTTTTACCTGAGTGGGGATTCACTATACTCCTTTAAAATTTATCGTGGTTCAGAATTCTACTGATTCAAATCAAAACATCCCCACAGACCTGGGTCTGGGGAAAGCAAATTAATTCCAGAAATCCAAGTTATGCAAGTTCTACATATGTGGATTCCACTATACAGGCACTAGGCATTTTTCAAAATTCTACCTAATGTGCCCTGGGGACTAGTATCCTTTTGGAGATGCTGTTCTACAGGATAAAAGGCCAGGCGTAAGTAGTAAAGTGATAAGGGCTTTAAGATTCCTGTCTTAAGGTCTGCTATACACACACGTGCACACACACAAACAGGAAGAAAACTGAGCAAGTCTTGCTGATCCCAACAAAGAGTCCCTGCTGCAATATGATTTGTTCAGAAGGGCCTGATTTTCTTCTTGATGTCCTGAAGCAGGGAGATGCTTCTTCTAGACAGCAGCGATACATCCTGAACTCTTTTGATTGAGGAAGAGTCCAGACACCACAGCTGCCTCCAGCTTGGGCTGCTCTCTCTGATGTCATCAAGATTCCAGTAAATTCCTTGATATGTCAGCAATGTGACTGATAAAAAAAACTGTAGAATTAATAATGTAAGAAATGCAATACTGGGTCAGACCAAGGGTCTATCCCAGCATCCTGTCTGTGGCAGTGGCTACTATTGATTGTTTTGGAGAAGCACTCAACAGGTCACAGGGAAATGATCAATTTCCTGCTGTTCACTCTGAGCTCCTAACAGTCAAAGGTGGTTGTTGCATCCTCCAACCTACTTATTAATTATTATTATTATAATAATGGGACCGTGTCTATTTTATTACTTTGTAAAGTGCCATGTACACTGCTGGCGCTATATAAATGTTTGTTAATAATAATAATAATAATAATATAAGCATTTGTATAGCGCCAGCTGTGTACCTGGCGCTTTACAGAACAATAAGATAGACGCGGTCCCTGCCTATGGCTTACAATCTAAGAGACACCGAGGGGGGAGACAAGGATAGGGGACATAGTGAGAGACAAGGGATAAATTACATTCAAGTGGATGTGAAGTCTCAGGTGCACATGCTTGGCTTGGTTGTGTTTAGGCAGGAGTCAGCAAATATTGAAAGGGACGTTCTAACAGGC
>QEPC01013356.1:884546-913228 GCA_003113815.1 Sphenodon punctatus
TGGCTGCCGGCTTCAGAGACTCTGTAGGCCTTCCGGGCAAACCCGGAAGGCCTAGAGCGTCTCTGACGCCGGCAGCCACAGCCGTCGCTGAGGCCGCCGGACCGCCTGCCGCTGTCGCTGCCCCCGGAGCTGAACTAAAAGGTACTGGATCCAGTGGGAACTTGTAGTAGGGTGATCCCTGGGGGGTGGGGTGGGGTGTTAATGAATACATTAAACAATGCCAGCCTTGGAGTACCCTGTTATTCATTTATCTCCATTGTGAAAGCTGACCATTTAGTCCTACACTTGGTTTCCTATCTTTTAACCAGTTACTAATCCATAACAGGACAATGCCTCTTATCCCATAACTGCTTAGTTTTCTATTATTAATTTTGTAATTTAATAATTAACAATTAACAACAAATAAAAAGTTATTACAGCTGAATTAGAGACAAATAGTCATCCTCAAAACTAGGCGAAAGGCAAAGATCAACAGATAAAGATCTCGCAAGTTAAAACACTGTAGCATATACACTCCAAGACCCTGGCTGTCTCCCACATTCTACATAGTTCTTACTCTACATTGTCCCATCATCATCCATGATTTGTCTGGAATTTTGACAGTTGTAAATTGGCAATCCTGCTGAACAACCAAATAAACCTTGGTGATGTGGACATATTTCTTGTACTAAACAAAGGTAGTTTTATCCAACATGTCTAGTAGACTCCAGTTTACTTTTTTTTCCCTTAAGGGATGCATTTATGTGACTGCTCAGGTTAAGAGGAGATAATGATTAGATGAGTATCTACACTGCTCACAATCTACCTGGATGTGATCCGGCTGCATCTGACCTTCCATTTCCTTTTTCCATTGTAAGTGCTTTTCATTGTGGTTATCCAGTAGAGGACATATTGGTTGCCTTTTAATCTGAACTTTTCTTGCAGATGGAAGACCATGTGAGGTGAATGGGAAAGTTGGAGGTTGTTGAATGAACGAATCCTCTTTTGATAAGGGAATCCCAAACTCCCGGCTCAAGCTAGTGATCATTTGTGCAGAAGGCAACAGATTTCTACTGACAACATCCTTTAACTTCTTACTATGAGAGATGTAATCGAGCCTGCAGCACAAAGCATGGAGAGAAGGGATATAATGCAGCTGTACATTAGGGTACAAGTCAAATTTTCAACATATAACCAGTGTTAAAGCACTAATTGTTACTCATGTAGTAAGACATGAATTTTTAATTTACCATTTGTTTGCTGACTAAATGACACATCTTAATTAATTTGCATTAGCATTTAGCAGGACTCAGAACTGCAGATTTATAGGATATTCTAGGAAAGATCCCTAGGCACAAATACAGCAGATGTCAGATGCTGAATTAGTATTCAGTGCATGCTAAAACAGGCCCCCTTCATACACTTCAGTCCTTCTTTCTTTCTCTTATTTACTAGCTGAAATTAATATTATAATAATCCAATATCTAACATCCGCTATATGCACTGTGCAAGTTACACTTCCTTCATTTTACACTCCCTTCCTGATCAGTTTACACCCAATTGTAATGGTCTGCCAATTTGTCCCAGAGAGTTTCATGAAAATCAGACCTGCTTAGACCATGCTGAATTTCACCCTTGATTACTACAATAAACCCCCTCGAAATTTTAACCATGCAAGTTTAGTAAACAGACATCAAGATGCCTACTGTAGTCAGGGACGCATGTTCCCCAATGGGGAAAACGCAGTGAACACAGGTCCCTGAATAGTATAATACAGTGGGGTTAAGTTGAACTTGCACAATTCAAAATTCTGGTTTCGTCCAATTCAAAATTCTGATTATGTCAAAGAAATAGGTTTTCCCCATTCCCAAGACTAATTAACGCATTGCTTCTTGCACTGCTAAGTCAAATTCTGGATCCCCATAACTCAAAATTTTCAGGTGCACAAAGCTAAAACCATCAGGACCTTTGAGTGAATGATTACTTGGCAGCATGTGGTTAAAGTCCTGTAGCATATACCCTTCAAGCTTGCAATGCAAGCAGCAGTGCCCTCATCCCCTGCCCACTTGGCAAGCTCCCCTGCTCATGTGAATGGAGTGCTATGGATTGCACTGCAAGTGTAGAGCCTAGTGTGGGGGGTTTGTACTGCAGGCAAGTGGAGGACTTCTCTTTCCTGCTGTCAGGTGAGCAGGAGGGAACAGGAGCATGGCTGAAATGCATTATTACTGACTTGGAGGGTATATACCACAATATTTTAACCACATGCTGCCAAGAAATCATTTACTTACTCAAAGGTACTGATATTTTTAGCTGGGTGAATAAAGATGCATTTGAGTAAAAATTACACTGTTCCATTTATTTAACTTCTGCACATGCTGAATTTCTGATAAGTCAATTTTTATAAAGGTCCCACAGAATTTGATTTGACAGGACTCCCACTGTAAACATTTTAATGTTATACACACTTCTACACACTTGTATGAGGTGCATACATAAGGCTGGATCCTCAGGATGATCTAGTAGTGTGAATGAGCCATCAAACCATTGAAGAAATAAAAACTACCATACTAGGTCACACTTATGGTCCATCTAGACCACTGTCCTGTATTAGATGCTTCAGGAAAAGCAGGGACATAGCTAGGTTGGAATGGGCTCAGGTGCAAGAAATGGACTTGTGCCCCTCCATCACCATCCTCTTCCCTGTCCCACCCCGTCCCCTTCTTCCTTCCTCCAGCTTCCTATTTGCAGAAAACTGTCATCTTACATGGTAAAGAAAGAAAATTTATACTTGTCTACTGCAATAGTCTCTTCCATGCTTTAAGCTCCACAAGTACATCTATGTTTTTTTAAATATCCAGCTTCCTTTTCAATGGACAGCAGAGCCAGGCCACTGAGTCTTTCTTGGGACATAGAACTTCTCAGATTGCTTTTAATAATTTTCAGTTTTGAGAAGGATCCCTCAGAAGTTGCTACTGTCACTGGTATGGTCAAGAAAAGTAGGCATGCAGGACAGATATCAGGGAAACTAGAGGAAAGAGCATGTTTCTCAATCATCAGCGGTGCAACTAGTACTGCTTCAGTGCCTTTATCGTTGATTTTTTGGAAATTCCTGATTTCAGACATGGGGTGAAGCAACAGGAGACAGAGTGGGAAGGCTCCAATGCCTTGGGTAGCCTTACCCCACTCTGGGCAGCCAGGCCACACACTACAGTGCATCGTGTGACTGGCACCCACCAGATATTCCCCTCACCCCAGGGCAGGGTGAGCAGCTGACTGATACGCAACGCATCCCTGAGAAAATTCAGCGGTTGCGTCGTGGGGCAGTCTTACCTCAGCTAGGATAAGGCTGCCCAAAGCAGGGCAACTCATGTGCCAAGGCTGCATTTGCCCCAGCATGCAAGGAGCACAGCTGCAGAGCCCTGAGCAGCAGGTGCCGCTGCCCATGTCTACATCAAGGCCAAGGGTGGGATTTTGTTCAGCCTGAGGAAGGGAGGAGGGGCAGGGGCTTGCTCATCTGTCTGATGCCATGGTATCTGCTTCAGCAGCAGCCAGCCCACCTAGCTTTTCTGCAACTGTCTGCACAGCTCCCCATGCTGGCCCTGTAGCGTGGGGGTGGCGATTGCCCACCAGGAGGCCACATGGGGATCGGGCCACCGCAGCTCATCTGGCTGCACCCATGATCTGAATGCTAGCAATTGGCCAGGAAGAGAGGGTGATGTCTGTGTCATATTGCCTGACCAGAATTTCTGCAGCTGCAACCAACTTCATCATCAATTGCTGTCAGAGACATTAGTCTGGTCCTCACAGAGCTTGTCATGAAACTTCTTCACCCTGGGTGCACGACGCTCTTCAAATTCCTGAGATACTCCCCAGGTTTTTGGACATTTCAACAACAGTTTTGCAAAAGGAGTCGTACTGACCTCTGGCCTCTTGCAAGTTAGTATGAGAGGTCTGGAGAAGAGCTGCAGCTTTGCTGATGTCATTTTGTGGAGATTACAGAAGCACAGTTGATAGATTCTAAACTTTTTGTGAGCAGTACACGGGGGGAAAAAACCTGGAACTGGTCCATTTTAGATTTCAGAGCTCTTACCTCCAAGATTTCATACTTATCCTTATTCAGGAGTATTACTGTGGTAAGCACCTTGAGGACACCTGTGAAGCAGTAGCAAAGGGCTACTAGAGTGTCATATCATGATGACCACCTTGTTGGGACTATGGCCCTTTTCACACAGACACTCTAACACTGATAAAATGGGTGTTACATTTTATTATACATGCTGCAGGTGTGCTCTATGGGTGCCCTGCAACATGTATAATAAATTGTAACACCCATTTTATCAGCGTTAGCGTGTCTGTGTGAACTGGGCCTATCCAGCGTGATGTTTGACTCAGATGCAAACAAGGACAGTGTATGCCATCACTTGATGCTGTGTGCGAAGGATGTGTAAAGACGTTCTACTACTCCAATGAAATACCTCACTTCTGGAACATCTGACATAGCATCATCCAGGACTAAACTTAAGTTGTGGGTAGCACACTGGCCATAGGTTGCTTTTGGTTGTTGAGATATAATTCTAGCTTGTACACCACTCATACTTGGAGCTCCAGCATAACCTTGGCCTTGCAGTTCGCAATGTCTAGTCCATTACTTTCAATGCTAATTAAATCGTATGTGTCAAACTAGCCACTGATTGATCTTCCACTTCACCAAATCCCAAGGAGGACTCATTTATTCTTATGTCAACTGGCTTCCCCTTTTCACCTGTCTTTGGCCGTTTTTAGGCAAGCTGCAGCTCCCCACCTGGGCACCTCTCTGAAGGCGGTGTGGATGGAGGCACACTCCCACACCCATGCTCTCACACGACGCAACCCAGGTTTTTCCCTGTTGTTCTGTGCCGGGGCATGAGGGCGGTGTGTGGGTGCAAAACAACCGCACACACATCCTAGCCCATCTAATGTCCCCACACCCACTTACTAGAAGCCTGTGTGCGCCCCACATGGACTCACCTCCCAGCTGGGTTTGTTTAAAAACCGGTTTAGTAGACACAAAGTGGGCTACCTGGCTGAGATGATCCTTCTTCCCAATATCTTGGGTTGCAGCCATGATCACAACAAAGAACAGAGCTTTGTTGGCATCATTTATTATTCCATCTCTGACATGCTTTGAGAGTATGCCAGTCAGTTAATTCTACAAATCAGAAGTCGGGTACTTTACTATTCCTTCTGGCATACTCAACAACTTGTCTAGTAATGGATCATATTTTGAAATAAGTGTGACAATAGAATGAAAATTCCCCCCGTTTCCACTCGAGCTTGCATGTTTCCTGTACCGCTTGGCAGGTAGGATAAAGTCAAGGTCAGTGTGACATTGATCATTCTTATCAAGCACTTGCCTCCAAAAATGTGCTCCTTTCCTTATAGCATATTCTAGATCTTCTAAACACCACTGCTCAAAAATCATGCAACACCAGGGCAACTCTTCATGCAAGCCTATTTTAGTTTTTGGATGATGCCAGTCACAAATTCCATTCACCGAAGTTCCCCCTCTGTTCTTAGTCAAAAGAAAGTCAAGATGCCTGGCAGCAGACATGGCCTGATTGATAAGTAGCAGAGCCATGGTGGTTGAAGTTCCACACCAACTTTGTTTACCTTTGTATAATAAGATTCTGAAAAACTTCTCCCCCGCTGGCTGAAGTCACATGGAAATAGCCCTGATGGCTGGCATGGTCCATTTGAAATGATTAACTGCATGTCTTTAGTACTAAGGGGTTCACTGAAGTGTGCTTTGTCAGTTGGTTTATCATCAGGCACACTACTCTTGCTTGCTCATCTCCCCTTCACTGCCTCTCATTTCACTAACTCCACTTTTGTTCACAGTCATTAAATCCTGTGCTATTCTCTCATCTTCATCATCCCTGTTGTCTTGTCCTTTCGACTCCTTTCTCACAAATCTACCTCTCCAATAACTGTGACATGGCAGATATAACTGTGACATGGCAGGAGGTGGAAAGGTCTTCACTGGTCTTTCTTTTAAAAAGATGTAATTGTTGGTAGCTTGGCCACTTTTTCCACCCTCTCTACCTAAATTCCACTTGGCTGCATCGCTGAGATGTTTTGGCATAGGCTAATCACCACCACTACCACTCAGAGTTGCCATTTTATCCTTGAACAGGTTGCTCTGCCCTCTGCTCCAACCACCTCCGGTCCAGTAAGTTCACTGCTCTGATTCCAGAGACACTCACTGCTCTGATTCCAGAGGAAGAGTCACTGCGGTGACTCTTCCTCCCTCCACTTACTGCATCCAAGCCCCAGAGGCTGTGGATTGGCTGCACTGCTTGCCTTGTGTCACTTCTTGCTCCATCCTGTGCTGCTTGCTGGCTGGGTCCCACTATGCACTGCAGGCACTTCCGCTCATCTTGGTCTCTGCCTGGCCACACCACAACAGGACAGAATTTGTCGTCCCCCCACCCCCATCAGATTGGGCCCTGGGACAAATGTCCCTCCTGTCTCTACGATAGCTATGCCCCTGAGGAAAAAAAGCACAAAAACAAGGCATGCAGAAAACGTGATTTGTCTCCTGTTAGTCACGCTCAGTTTTTGACAGGCAGGTGGATGTAGGGACATCATGAGCCCAAGGCTGAATATCATGAGCATCTTGGCTAACAGCCATTGATAGGCCTGTCCGCCATCAATATGTCCAATCCCTTTTGGAATCCAGTTGTATTATCAGCCTTTGCAACAGCCCATGGAAATGCGTTCCACAGGCCAACTGTGTGCTGTGTGAAAAAGTATTTCCCTTTGTTTGTTTTAAACCTGCCGCATGATAAGTTCATAGGTTGTCCCTTAGGTCTTTTCTTATGAGAAACAGTGATAGTTCCCTATTCACTTTTTCACACATGATTTTAGACTTCTATCATCCCCCTCCCAATAACAATTTGTCACCGGTCTAAGATGAAGTGCCCTAACCATTTAGTCTCTCCTTACGTGGAACTCTTCCATACCCATGATCATCTTCGTTGTTCTTTTCTGTACCTTGTGTTCCACTTCTACTACATCATTTTGGAGGTGGAATGACCAGAACTGAATACAGTACTCAAGATGTGGATGCACCACGACATCATATTTTCTATTTTACTTTTTATTCCATTCTGTTGGCCCTTTGACTGCTGCTGTGCACTGAGCTGATGATTTCAGAAAATAATCCGCAATGATTCCAAGATCATCTTTCTGAATGGTAGCAGTTAATCTAGAACCCAACACTGTGAATAGACAACTAGGATTATTTTTTTCCAGTGCGCATTACTGAACACATCAACATTGAGTTTCACCTGCCATTTCATTGCTAATCACCTACTTCTGCATGTTCCTCCTGCAATTCTTCAGTTTGCTGAGGACTTAACTATTTTGAACAAATTTAATATTTTGATCATCATGGGCCCTTTTCACACAGACACTAACACTGATAAATGGATGTTACATTTTATTATACATGTTGCAGGGCACCCATAGAGCACACCTGCAGCCCTGCAACATGTATATTAAATGGGCCGATCCATCATGGAATAACGGTCTGTCCATGACACAGGCATAGGTGACACATCCCCCACTAACAAACTCCCCCACCTCAAGGCCATTGCAAAACCCCAAATCCAGAGTATGGCCCCTCCCACCCCCATGAGTCGGGTCAGATGTCACTTGAGACAGGCTCATAGTTGCCATGGCAGTCATGAACTCTTTCTCCACCCCTTAAGACTGGTATCGGTGTGAATACTGAGGTCCCCTAAGACCACAAGCCTTGGAGATTGCAATACCACCTCTAACACCAGATCGGCTAGAGCAAGTAGAGATACTGCTGAACAGGAAGGTGCATGATATACAAGCAGCAGCCCCAATCTGTCTCTGGCCAAATCAATCATGAGATGGAGACCCTCTATTCCCGGTGGAGTTTCCACTGGATATCTCTGCATGGACCAGGTATCCCTAAAAATGATAGATACGCCCCCCGCTCCACTCCCTCCAGCCATAGCTGATGCTGCACGGAGTATCCAGCCGGAACAAGGTCAGCCAGAACTGGCTCCGACTTGATGTCCAGCCAGGTCTTCGTAAATACACACCAGGTCAGACGCCAGGTCCAGGATCAAGTCCTGGACCGTAAAGGACTTATTTGTGACTGGCCTGGCATTTAGCAGAAGCAGAACGAGGCCAGGGGCCCCTCCAACCTCAACAGCTCACCACCTGGGCTGGGGTTACAAGGAGGACAGGCACTAAACACCTTAACCCTCTCTGAGATTGAGTATGCCTCCCAGAATGATCATAATCCCCGCCCCCCCCCGGCCCATTACAACCCCTATAGCTGTGGTCTCCCCACCCCCCGGCCAAGCCCTCCTCAATCCCCCGCCATGGCTGAGTCGCTGGGAAGGCAAGGGGGACACCCACCCAACCACAATCTCATTAGCCCCTCCCCCATGCCACCACCTCTTACCAGGGGGAACTCCCAAGTGCCTTTCCCCTGTGCAACGCAAGGGGAAGGCCAGCCACACTCACTAGCTGGGTACAGCTCCTCAGCATTACCCAGACTCCCTTGTGACCACGCATCACTCATTACAACCAACCTATCCAACCTCACTGTGCCCCATCACTGTCCCTCCAAAACTAATCCCACAACCACACAAATAATAAAATAAACCCCTCACCCAACCTCACTGTGCCCCAATATCCCTCCCCCTAGAACTAACCCCACAACCAAACAGACCACAATAATACCAGAAATGTAGAACTCAAACTATTAGGGCGTTATAGGTCAATACCAGCACCTCAGATTGTGTCCAGAAGGCTACTAGAAGCCAGTACAGACTCCAAAGCATAGGCTTATTGTGCTCTTGATGACCCTTTCCTGACAGAAGGTGACCTGTTACATTCTGCACCAGCTGCAGTTTCTATGTAGTCGTAGTGCATTTCATCTTTCACCAAAGAAGGTGCTTAAGAAAACTAGTTAAGAACGTAAGTAGTGCCATACTGTGTCAGACCAATGGTCCATCAAGCCCAGCACCTATCTCCAACAGTGGCCAATCTCAGTCCTTTGGAAGTATTATCCAACAGGTCACAAGTTGTCATGGGATAAGATGGAGGGCCCTTTCATGGATCAGCAGCTGGTTTAAAAGGCAGGAAATAAAGGGTAGGAATAAATGGTCAGCTTTCACAGTGGAGAGGTAAACAATGTGTCACTCTTAAAATGACACGCAGGCTAAGACGCAGCACCATATATCCCCCAGAATATTCCGGAACCACTCAGGTTCCATAAGTCTCTGGGGGCGAACCAAACCAACAGGTTCCACGTCCTGCTGGGGGCAGATATACACCAGGAGACTGGCTCGCAGGAGATAATGGTCATGGTATAATAAGTGACGGCCAATCGCTCAATGACCTTGTTGCCGTTTAGAACACCTTGTTGGCTGATGTAGGGCCCATGGGTCACGGAAGACCTACGTTGACTAAAGCAGAAAGAGAGACTGTTAGAGCAACAGTGGCAGCTGTGGCGAGGAATGCATTTTGTAAATTACAGTTGGTCCGTCATCTTCGGCCTTACATCTCAGGCTCCATTCTTGCAAGATCCAGTACACACAGGGGCACCAGCCTTTTCAAACAGATGGCAGTGGCGACTGCAGCAGGGGGAAGAAGAGAGCGATGGCGAATCCATCGGTGAAGCAGAGTGAGTGCACCAGAGGAGGGGTGTGGGGGTGGAGGCACAGACAAGCTCAGAGTGTGTACTGGGTAGGTGGGAGGGAGAGACGGGGCGGACGGACAATGAGTGACTCGGGGGGGGGGGCCTGACATCTCTTCCCTTTGTTGGGAACCCTCAGAGGTTCACAACCCTCTCGGTCCCAGCTACAATAGCACACACACCAGCACACACACAGTCACTCACTGCCTGCCTGCCCCCCCTCCATCCCAGCACACACACACACACACTCGCACCAATGCGCGCACACACACCAGCGCACACAGTAACTCACTGTCTGTCCGCCCCTCTCTCACATACCCCTCCTCCAGTGCATCATGTTGTTAAATTAAAGACAATAAAGTTCTGCATACAGTAATGTAAGCATGATACTGCTTAATGGTTGGTCTGGGGTGAAGCAAAGAATGACGCACTATAGAAACATAAGAAGTTCTACACTGGATCATACCAATGGTCCATCTAACCCAACATCCTGTCTCCAACAGTGGCCACCTTCGGTTGCTTCAGAGAAATACACAAGTCACACTGAAGTGATCCATTCCCAATTATTTACTCCCAGTCAGAAATTACATCCCCCAACCAACTTGGCTAATAACCACTTCTGGACCTATATTCTAAGAGCTTATCCAATCCTTTTAAAAAATCTAGTTATGTTATTGGCCCGAACAACATTCTTAAGCAACAAGTTCCACAAATTAATTGTATGTTGAGTAAAAATACTTTCTTTTGTTTAAAATCTGCTGCTAGTTAGTTTCATATATAGTTCCTCTAGCTCTAGTATTATTAGAGAGGGTAAATAATAGCACTACGACAAGAAGAGTCGCTTTTCAACAGCAAAAGTTTGGTAAGTGCTTCCCTCCAACCTCCAGAACAGTGGCATGCCTTGCAGTGGGCTCCTGACCATGCACACACACTGTGGAGGCTAGCAGCAGGGTTTCCAGCTGGGACATCTCTACAGCAGCAGCCTGAAGGTGGGCAAATACTTACTGACTGCAGCTTAATCTGTCATCTTCCTTCCCCATCTAAATTTTAATGCTATCATCCCGTCAGTCTAATTACTCACCAGTTAAAACAGAAGTCTATTTACCATGAACAAGTGGATCTGTTCTATATTTTGCTTTATAGTGGTTTGTATTAAAAAAGTAAGGCATCAAGAATTAGTAAAATATTGGATTTGTGTCCATTTTACTGCTTTTAGAGATTGAGAGCCAGAGTGCTTATGTACCACTTGCCTAAAAGGGTAACACTGCCAGGGCTCAACATTACAATGTGGCAACAGAGAAAAAACCCCAGAAGATTGCATGTCTGTAGAGCACTACAATACAAGTAAAAACAAAAATCAAATTCATTGCATGAGGAAAAACTAAAGGAAATTTACAATCCTAAAACCTCCGGTTTAAGAGAATAGTTAAGGCTCACACACATTTTATAACCCAAACCCCTCCTGTTCAAGAATAATTTCCATCCAAAAACTTCCAACCTAACAAAAAACTTCACACACAAACCAATTTAGAAATCACAAACCTCCAGCTAAACAAAAACAGATGAATGCAACCACAGAACAAAAAGCATGGAAATTGGAGACATGTACACTACTGTGAGCTTCCATTGACGATGTAAGAACAAACCACAGCAAACAACATACACGCCACACATACAATCATGCATGAAACCTTTTGGCTCTCACCTTAACTAGTGCACCATGTAAGCTGTGATGTTGTGCAGTTTCAAACTGGTTTTGATCCCAAATAATGCATTTAATGGAGAAGTTGTTTTGAGCTAAGGGTAAGTCTGTGCATCATACAGCTATGAAATGAGAGGCAATCCCTGGTATGTTGAAATACATATGTTGTATTTCAGGAAAATATGTAACTGTTATTGGAGACACGAGTACATTTTAAAGTACATTTTTAAATGGGATGAATATCTCTATCATGTGTTTAAAAAGGGGCTGAAGAAATGGGGAAACTATTGTGGTGATCAGTCCTATTTTCTGTCTTTACATGCTATTTCATACTGAAGAAATGACAATACTATTGTGAGGTTTAGACCTTTTTCTGGGTGTTTTGCTTTTTCTTGAAGACAAAATGGCAATAGTATTGTGGAGGTTTGATCTGTGTCTGAATTTACACGGCAGAATCCCGTTCAACGCAGCAGAACCCCATTCGCACCGGTGCTACTGCCGGCATTGGGCTCCTCCCTGCTGCTGTGTCTTTGCCTGCGTGTCATTTTAACAGTGCCAGGCATCAGGTGTGAATGTGGTCTTCTCTGTTTTCAGTTTCCAAGTCTTTGCTCTTGTTCCTAGTGCTGCGTCTCCTCTAGTCCTTTTCCTTAGCGTCATCTCCTGTTCCCCTTCCTGTCTTGTCCTCCAGCCCTGATTCTGACCCTCTTCTCCTCAAAGCCCCATGTCTACCCATGTCCTGGATGCCTCTCACCCCATGATCCTTACATTATCTCTCTCTTTCCATTGCTTTCTCTTTTTCTTCCTAATCACACAGGCCATGTTCAAGTTAAGGCAGGATACTAGGAGCAGTCCACACAGCTAGTGTTATTTTAAAAATAAATTGGCAAACAGGCAGAGAGAGCTGAACAGATGAAGCCTGCACCCAAATCTTGAGTGGCAAAGTACTTTCTTTGCAAAAGTCTCAACTTCCTTATTTGTGTGTCTGCTCCCAAGATTAAAAGTTATACATTTGCCTTTCAGTCCACTGACCTGAGTTCTATACAAAAGCAAAAATGCAATTATTGTGTCAAATAGCTGTGATACTTCAGTCATCAGTTTCTTGATAATTAATCTAGAAATAGTCTAACCTGGACAAGGCTTGGAAACATGCCTGAGGAACCATATCCCTGACATAAAGCAGAGGCTGTTTCACTATGCAAGAGAGGGGTTTGCAGAGGCGAATATGATACAGGATAGCTTCCAGGTCTGTATACAGGCGCTGATGGAAAGACAGCTGTGAGTTATATAACACTTGCAACCTTCCATCTTCAGCTCCCAGGGTCCTGCAACAGAGAACCAAAACTGCAAAGTTACAAAATGTTCCTTTACCTTATGTTTTCCCACAGCCTCATTACATGATCGCTTAGAAAAATCCTTTGGTCTCAAAAAAAAAACTTCTTAAAGCTCTGTGGATTTGACTTTATGCTTTTTATAAACTATTTAAACAAATTACAAAAAATTACATTATGAATTATTAGAGAAACCTATTTTTAACTAGCCCATGTAATGATCTGCAACAATATTTGCATGACTTTACTATCATGCTTTGTGTGGTTATACATCTTATAATAACTACAAACACTTGTTTCTACTTCACAGAACTGAAAAGAAAAAAAGTGTTTCTGTGCTCATTAAAAAAAAAAAACACCACCAAAAATATATTAGCTCCCTTTCTTAATTTGAACATTTAAGAGAGAGATTAATTACAAACAGGACAAGAGTTACTGAAAAGGAAGCTTTCTAGGCGGGATTATAAATGGTGTGTGTAAATTTCAGTGAAACTTGTGTGGGCTTTAGTTCAGAAAGTAATCTGAACGTTCTAATCTGTTGGCGTCAGAAAACAAAGCATCCATACTTTACCATAAAGTCCTATATAAGTGATACATGATAATAGTGACTGTGACAGGTTCACATATCCTTTGTCGATATGTCATAAGGGAGACATACCACTCACTCA
This sequence comes from Sphenodon punctatus, assembly GCA_003113815.1. Taxonomy (NCBI): domain Eukaryota; kingdom Metazoa; phylum Chordata; class Lepidosauria; order Sphenodontia; family Sphenodontidae; genus Sphenodon; species Sphenodon punctatus. Next base: position 897,945 of record QEPC01013356.1, read on the forward strand.
CATTGACCAGGTGTTGCATTCGTACAACCTGGCTTCAGATGAGTAAGTGCTAAAGATTTAGGAGCTCAGTGTTAGAAGAAATAACCTCAAAGGTCTTCTCTTCACATTTGGACTTTATTAGAATTCTTCTCTCTTGTAGTCAGGCAGAAAGGGACGTTAGTTGTCCAGGACGCTAAGTATTCTTTTCATTTATAATAATCTCAAGAGTGCTTAAAATGAAAATGCTTCAGTATTAAATCTAATCTTTCATTTATTGTGTATGCACACTGCTTTGTCACTGTCAAATTATTCAGGAAGGGAGAAGAATTATAATTAGCTCACTAAAAATATGGTACAAAAAACTTCATGGGATGGGCGTCATGGATTCAGATTAGTCTGTTACTGTTCGTAACGGGCACTTACAGATTAACCTATATCAATCTGTACCAAACCACAACAGGTGTGTTGTAGTTTGGTTTAAAATCTATAAATAAAAAAAACCCAACTGTGCAAGTGCAAAATGGCAACCGGACCGTCCTGTGCATGCACGGCCTTTTCCAAAATGGTGGCAGCAGTATCACCACCATTTTGGAAAAGGGAAGCCAGTCTGCACATGTACAGCGGCCATTTTGCACATGCACAGACTGGCTGCCCTTTTCCAAAATGGCATCAAAGCTGCTGCTGCCATTTTGGGAAGGACTGTGCTTGTGCAAAACAGTCCGGTGGCCATTTTGCGCATGTGCAGTTATTTTTTAAATTTTATTTTTTTTATTGTTCTGTAATTTTTAATTGATTACAATACAGATCCGTAATTAAAGATCTGGATCCATAATTCCCTCCAGACAGCAAATACCTCGATGAATGAAACAGAAACCACCTTTTCTGCCACAGACTCTGAAACGCCTCCAAACACAACGTGGCTTCCACAGAAAAAGCTGAAGCAGCTGCCCCAGGTTTTAGTGAACATGTAGCCATTTAACATGCGGGAAAGTCCCTGTTTTCTGGCAATGGGGTAGCTAAGCTGGAATGAGTTCCTGGTTCAGAAGATAGAATGGCCCCCCCTCGCCTCCCTCCAAGGAGAATGGGACACAGCTGCACCAGGGAGTGTGGGCCTCCCAGGTTCATGCACCCAGTATTTAAAGCATTTTAAAATACATGCTTCCAGGATGTGAGGCAGAAGCCACTTATCTGTCTACAGCAGTCCTGTGCAGCTTTATCACCTGTCCTGTTATAGCTACACCCTTGTTGTCTGGAACTACTACAGGAGGCTGCTGCCTGACCAGTATCAGCACCGGTTTAAGCAGGAAGCAGCCTGGTCCCATTTCACTGGCAAAATCCCCATTTCCTTCCTAGATGCGGCTGCTGCCAGTGGATGCTGATACTCTTCTTGTGGCATCTCCAGCCAGGAAGATCCCAGGGCTGCTGTGGGCAGTTAAGCAGGTGCTGCTGCCTCACATCCTTGAAACAGGTATTAATTCTTGACGTGGCATTTCAAATGTCTTGGTCTCCTTGCCTCTACTGCAGCTATAGAGAACTCTGGAAACATCTCGATATGCACTCACTGCAACTCATCATATCAGTAAGATAGGTTCTGACTAAGGGTATTTTCAGACAAGACACTACCCACCCACCACACGTTGCAGGGCTGCAGTGTTGCCCTATGGGTGCCCTGTAACATGTATAGCAGGTGGGAGGTGGGTAGTGAGCGGAAAGTGTTTTTTCTGAAAATGCCCTCTATCTTCAGACACAGACACACTTTGAGGATTTAGTGTTTTAATCTGAACCTAGGGCATTTTCAGACAAGACACTCTCCACCCACTACCCACCCGCCACACACGTTGCAGGGCTGCCCTTTTGGTGCCCTGTAACATGTACAGTGGGTGAGTGGGGAGTGTCTTGTCTGAAAAACGCCCTTAGATGCTCAGGGCATCCCTAACCTGAATGCACAAAGGCAGCACAAGAAATTAAAGGAGATTTCTCACTGCTTTGAATAACTGTAGTGGCTAGTTCTGCTATGGTTTATCCAAGATGTAGCTACATAAGCCAAGTACTTAACAGGACACTTATAGCACTCTTCTAATTATAAGCCCACTATTAATTATGAGATGTTTTCATTACAGATATCTGATAAAGATTTAGAGGTAGGTACTGCTCAGACAGTAGGTCATTAATCCTTTCTATAACTCCAATGAAAGCAAAAGGGATATATCTGGTCAGTTGTCTTTATAGAAGAAAGAAAACACTGCAATTTTGTTTAAAATCTGGAACCAGAGAAAACAACGAAAAGCAGTTAGCTCTTACCTATGTAATTGTTGCTCCCACAGTCTCTTTATTGCTTTGTCCTTTAAACCTTCCAAGACAAAGAGGTGAATGGTTCCATCCAGGATGTGAAAACCAGTCACTATATCTAGTTCAGAAATTTCCTTCATCTTTAGCTTGCTTTTCAGGTTGAAGGTAGAAAGAGCCTTCTGAATTACTTGTAGGGGATAAGAATCCAGCTGGAGAGCCTCTGCATTAATCTCTGTAATCTCTTGCAGCAAATCATGTAGGAATGCTGCATTCTTATAGTCAAAAATATAAATTATGCAGCCGTATGGGCAGTCTGCAACTTCAGTGTCAGCAATTTCTGCTTGTTCTGGGCCTAGTGGCACAGCTATTTCAATTCTTAATTTAAGAAGCGATTCTGAGTCTATATAATGCCCCACAGGGAGATGAGAAGTACGAGAGCCATCAACAGATCCCAATACTCCCATAATATCCCCATTCTTATTATCCCTTTCATATCCAATGGTATCTGGAACTGAGCAGCTGTGAATGGGTGCAGAGACATTCAAATACTTTTCACCTAGCAGTAATTCAGTCAAACTGACTTTAGCAACCCCATAGGGATGCCACATTTTGTCCTTGTCTGTAAATGGATTATGGACTGTGTGTTTGGAAGTGAACATGCCCACATTACTCAGGTTTAAGTCATCTGGTTCTTCTCCAAACAAGGAGGATTTGGTTTTGTTGTCCTCTCTTTTCCTGTCTCGGTCATGAACTTCAATCTCCAGGGGTGGTCCTCTCAGGTACTCATGCAGTTGCCCTGACATCAGTGTCCCCGTTAGGATCACGTTAATATCTTTGAAATAGATGTGAGTTCCATGATCTCGACCCCGAGTTTGGTGAGGCAGGAAGTTGTGAAATCTATATCTGCAATATGCAGGAACACAACTGGTCTGCAGAAAAATCCCACAAAATATAAAAAATGAAATAACTGTACTCTTCATTTCTACCCTCCCCGCATTCCGTTACAGCACCTTCCTAATGACGACAGCCTAATGGAGGGAAATGAGAAAGGCTGCACTTGACTTCTGCTGATGACAGCTAGTACATCTTCACCCCACAGGGAATCACTGGACACAGATAGTCCCTTAGCTACGTGTGACCAAATCCTCTAGCAGTTCAAATGCTGAGAACACCATTTACCTCAGTTGGTGGAAGTTCCTAGTATAACAAACCGAGTCCAAGAACCAAGTTAGAAAATGGCTTCATCTGCACTTGCAGAGTATGAGGAGGGATCAGTGCTGCCTGAAGCAAGCAGACATGACACACCAGAGGCACGGTCATGGCAGGTGGAATGTGTGCTGTTGATGGGTCCAGAGTCACCAACACACATTTACATTGGAGCACATATTCCACCTGCCTTGGCATAACACCTAGCACAAGACAGAATCTGGAGATACCACCTACCCTCAACAGCAGAAACTCTTCCCTGTGCTACAATAGGGTTTGATTTGGCAACAGAGAATACAGCAGGGGGTGTATTTTACAGGTCCAAAGACCAACTGGGAGTCACTATTTTGGGACTTATTCCCACTCTGCTTACTTCACTGAGGCCCAGTACTGTTAACCTTCCAGACATGCTGTAATGCCGTATTTTCTTTCTGGTCATCAAGGAAGCAGGCTGAGAAATGGGTTGTTTTGTATGAAATGGTGGCATGCACTGGCCCACCCAAGCTCGGACTTCACCCACTAATGTATTCCTGCACTGCCAAATGTTGGGATGCAAATGCCCGGGGATGGGTAGTGGCTGGCCTGGCGTCCTCTGGAAAATCTCTGAGGCACACCCACCTGGGCCAACACATCTGTTTGGGCCCACCTATCCCTGCCATTGGGTAGGGTTCACCGTGGCTGGTTGCCATGGCTACATGTCATGGCGGGGGACAGGGCGCTGGGAACGGGGTGGGGACAGGGCTTGCTGCCTGCATGTTTGTTTTGTTCCCCCACCCTACCTAGGGTGTGGTAGAAAGGCTCCCTGGACACCAGGGGCTGCAAGCACATCTGTTCCATGCCACTCACCGATCCAGGGAGTGGTGGCTGCACTTTTCCACACCGGAGCAGGCTGGGGAGCCACATCACCACCAGCATGTCTGTTTTTACCCAATGACAGTTCCCTACACTGCTCTACCAAGGTGTTGCAGTGTCGATTTGAGGAACCCAGGATAATTTAGTCTCAATGACACTTCTTTTCTAGTCATCCCTGTTGAGACTGCACAACTATGCTGGTTGTTTTTGTGAAATACTTGTTTGCTGGAGACTGAACTGAGCACGTAACACTTAGGACTTTTTATCACCTTTCATACAACCACATTTGATAGGAAGGAACAGAAAAGAGAATTCGTCACCTACCTCGGTGAATTCTTTTCTTCCTCCGCTAAGCAGACAATCCTCCGGCTGGGTAGTACTACCTTGACCAGCAGGTGGCAGAAAAGTTGAAACCTTCATGCGCATGTGTGAACCGCACCTTCCTTCCTATCCCCAGTGAGTTCCAAAGCTTAGTACCGTCAGCCTGAAACTCAGTTTAGAGAACAAGCGGCTAACTGCGCGGATAAATTTAACCTTAACACTAGTAGTCTATGGCCAAGAAGATGAGAATACTATAACTGTAAAATAGCCAAACGGCAACATAGCTAAAGTGAACATTTTTCTAAGTCTCCCCTCTCAAGGATTATGCTGTTCCTAGGGTGGGTCCAGAGGACTGTCTGCTTAGCAGAGGAAGAAAAGAATTCACCAAGGTAGGTGACCAATTCTCTTTTCTCCCCCTGCTGCAGACAGTCCTCTGGCTGGGATATACCCAAGCTATCAGAGAATCTAGGGAGGGAAAGGAACAGTCCCAGGAGGATCTAAGACCACCTGTAGAAGTCTCCTCCCAAAAGCTACCTCTGATGATTGAAAAGGTGTCAATCTTGTAGTGCCGAACAAAGGAGCGTATCGATGCCCATGTTGCAGCCTTACAAATCTCGGCATATGACGCCCTGGCCCTAAATGCGTATGATGTTGCAGCCCCTCATACTGAATGGGGCCAAATCTGTAAGGGAGGGATCTTACCCTTAGCCCTGTATGCCTCCACTATGGCTTGCTTAACCCATTTAGAAATTAGCGTTTTTGACGCTTTCATTCCCACTATGGTGGGTCTTATGTTGACAAATAAGGCTGAAGTTTTTTTAAAGGCTTTTGTTCTATGTAAATAAATTTTAATGGCCCGCCTTACATCTAGTGTGTGTCATTTTTTCTCTCTGGGATGAACTGGATTCGATAGAACAAGGGTAAAACTATCTCATGCGCCCTATGAAACACTGTATTGCATTTAGAAATAAATGCCTGGTCCAGTCTCAATGTGACCGACTGTTTCTGAAAAACACAGAAGTTATCTTCCACAGAAATGGCGCCCAGCTCTGCCATTCTGCGAGCTGAAGTAACTGCTACCAGAAACCACTACCTTGATGGATAGCCAGTACAGTGAAACCTGTGCGAGTGACTCAAAGGGAGGTCCTGTCAGAGCGTCAATCACTAAATTAAGATCCCAATAAGGGTATAGATGTATCAAAGGCAGGGACAGGTGCTTCGTTGCCCTCAGAAACTGCCTTATGTGTCTATGGGAAGTTAATGCTGGTAACCGTCCCAAGGACTGAGTTGAGAGCGGAAGTTTGTCTCGCCAGAGTGTTATGTCTCGGACCTTTGTCGAGTCCCTCCTGAAGGAATTCTAATACGTAAGGAATAGTAGCTGCGCAGGGATTCCTTTCCGTCGCCCATAAGGAGAAGACCCTCCACGTTGCGTCATAGGAGCGTCTAGTCGCTGGTCTCCTGGCTTGTAAAAGGGTTTTCAAAACAGGATTAGTGTACCTCATGTTCTGTAATACTAGGCGCTCAACCTCCAAGCTGTTAGATTTAACACGCTGGGGTTCTTGTGGAGCACCGGACCCTGAGAGAGCAGGTCCAGTGTCAATGGCAGGCGGAACGGATCCTGAATTGCCAGCTCCATCAGAGCTGAGAACCATGGATGTCTCAGCCACCATGGAGCCACGAGGATTATTTGAGATCTTTCTCTCCTGATTTTTGCTATTGTGCGGGTAAGCAATGGAAGAGAGGGAATGCATAGAGAAGACCCCTTGGCCATACCTGATTTAGAGCCTCTGGAGGGAGATCGTTTAGTGCCTTTCCTCCTGTTTAGTGCTGCTCCACCTGAGAGTTCTCTCTTGTTGCAAAGAGGTCCAGGATTGGCATCCTGAACCTCTTGACAATCATCTGGAAGACTCTCTTGTTGAGGGACCATTCGTGAGGGTCCACTTCCCTGCGGCTCAGTCAGTCTGCGTGAGAGTTCTCTGACTCTTTGATGTGAACCGCTTTCAGAGAGGCCAAGTGAACCTGAGCCCATGTAAACAGTAGAAATGCCTCTTTTGTAGGGGTTTGGATCTGGATCCCCCCTGGTGGTTGATGTAGGCTTTCGCTGTTGTGTTGTCTGTATAAATCAACACATGGGATTTGTTCAGGCATGGGCTGAATCTTTGAAGAGCCAGGCAGATCTCCTTTAGCTCCAAAAAGTTTATGGGATTTGCCCTGGTCCCTCTGGTTCCACAACCCCTCTACTGAGGTCGAGTCCATGTGAGCCCCCCATCCCCTGAGACTCGCATCGGTAGTGATCACCGATCGAGGAGGGTCTGTGAGAGGCACCCCCTCTCAAAATCTTTTGGGGTCTAACCACCAAGACATTAAATGGTTTGAAATGTCCCGGGATGGAGACCCAGGGATTTGCCCCTTGTGTAAGCTCTCTCTGGAAAGGAGTCAGCAAAGACTACAAGGGCCTTAGATTGTGCCTGGCCCACGCTATCTGGCGGGAGCAAGAGACCATGAGATCCAGCAGTCTGGCTAGTGTCTTTAGTCTCAAGCGGTGACTGGCTTGTGGAAGTAGGACAAGAAGGTGAATTTTCTCCCTTCTTTCTTCTGGAATGCAGGTGATATCTAGTGCCGTGTCTATAATCACCCCCAAATGCTCTAATCTGCGTGTTGGAGACAGATGGCTTTTCTGATCATTTATCATGAAGCCGTGGAGGGAAAGATAAGCTATGACCCTGTCCACACTCTGGGATGCTGACTCCTGCAATTGCGCCTTGATCAGCAGATCGTCCAGGTAAGGGAACACATGTACTCCCTCCTTGCGTAGATTTGCTACCACCGTCACCAGCGTCTTTGAAAACATCCATGGTGCTGATGATAGGCCGAAGGGAAGGGCCCTGTACTGCCAATGAATGCTGTTGTAGGCAAAACGCAGCCATTTTCTGTGAGCTGGGAAAATTGGAATATGGAGGTAAGCCTCTCTCAGGTCTAGTGAGGCTAGCCAATCCCCCTTGGAGAGATTCTGGCAAATTGACGAGACCGTCTCCATTTTGAATCTCTTGGGAGAGATCCACTGGTTCCGTCTCTTCAAATCCAGGACTGCCCTCCATTCTCCCGTCTTCTTTGGGACCAGAAAAATTATAGAGTAGAGGCTGCATCCTTTTTGATCCGCTGGCACTCTCTCTATCGCCCCCATGGAAGCTAATCTTCCTATCTCTGAGGACATGGCTAACGCCTTTTGAGGGTTTCTTGATAGGGGGGAGGGGATGAAACAGTCCTTTGGTCTTTGGAGGAATTCTAATCTGTACCCCAGAGCTATGATTTGGAGGACCCACTGGTCTGAGATGGACTCTGTCCAGATCTCCACAAAACCTGATAGGCATCCTCCTATTCCTCCCCCTCCTAGCCAGTCATGTTTGCTTGACTGTGGAAGGACCAGACTGGCTCTCGTGGTCTGCCACGTTCCTGTCTTCGCTGGTGCTGGCCCCTGAATCGAAAATTTTGTCTGTGAAACTCCCTGTCCTGAAACTGACCTCTCCTTTGCCCCGAGGGGTAGGAGGCCGAGTACTGGGAGCCTTGAAATTGAAAATAGGGGGTCCGAAAAGTTTTCTTCCTCACTCCCACTTGCTGTAGTGTCTTTTTCTTAGATTTATCATTAGCCTTGTCCAGGCAAGTTCCAAAGAGCTTGTGACTCTTATAGGGGCAAGACACTAGCAGGTTCTTTGCTGTGTTGTCCCCCAACCATGTCCTTAGCCACACTCTAAGCCTGGCCATGATCTCTAGACCTGCTGCTCTAGCTGACCAAGCCAGAGCATCTGTAGTCGTATCAGTCAGTAATGCGTTAGCAAAAACGACCCCAGCTGATAAGGTTTTTGCCCTCTTTTCTGTTACTGTTGGCGACTGCATCTCCTGTAGCCACGCCATAGAGGCCCTGGCTATATATGAGGCTAGAATATTAATTCTGATAGCGGTGGTCTGCCTCAAATGCTTTCCTGAGAGTGCCCTCCAGCGCCCTATCCGAAGAGTCCTTCGGATAGTAGTCCCCTTCCGTTGGAAACACCGTCGGCCTAGCTAAGGAGGCAGCCGCCGCATCCACCTTCGGGGTTTTAAATAGGTACTCTTTCCTCATGGAGAACCTGTAAAGAGCATCCTGTGACTTATTAAGCCTCGCTGTTTTGGTTGGGGCTTTCCACTCTGTAATCAAGAGTTTTTCAAATGCCTTGTCTAAGAGAACACCCAGATCCCTACCCGAGGCTGATGGCAGGAGCTGTCTGTCATTCTCCTCCTCAGATTCAGAAGATTTATCTTTTGAGGGTTTCTCCTCCAACTGCAAGGTCTTTATCACTTGCTCCACCCTTTGCCATGAGTGTCTATCCTGATCCCTATCAGGTTGTGTCGGCTCCTGCCACTCTCCCTCTTCTTCCTCTGAATAAGAGGAATCAGACTCTAATTCTGATTGCAAAAGGTAAGAGGCTGAAGCCCCCCGAATCTCCTCAGAGCTGCTGTGTGAGGATTGTGGTGAGCCTAGATGGAGGGAACCTGCGCCCCCTGGAGGCCGTAGCTCCCTGCTCTGTTGTTTTCCCCTCCTTTTTTTAGTTAGGGGAGCCTTTGCCTGGGATGGCCTGGACCCCCTCTTCCTGCCCTGCCTCTCACGCAGCCATGAGATGGATTCCACCATCTTGGCCATATTTAAATTTAACTGCGCCAGCCCGTCCGCCTGAGTTTCCTGAGGCTTGGGGGGGGGCGCCTTCTGAGAGGGGCTTGTCGGCGTGCCGTGTTCTGCAACGACCTGCCGACATAAGAAAAGGGCTGCAAATATTGTAAAGAGACTTTTCCCCTTTGCCATGAGGGAAGGAAGGAGGACAGAGGGGGAGGAGAGGGCTGATGTTGTGAGGCGAAACTGTCGCCTTAACCCCTCTGTCTTACCTCCATATTGAGGTGATTGTCTCCTGTCCAGCCAGCTCTCCCATCACTGCTGTGAGGGAGAGAACGGGGCCTCGGTTTGACCTCTCTTCTCCTGGGAGGCAGGAGCTGGAAAGATCTACCCAGCAACCGCGCTATTGCAGTGGCAGAGGTTGGTTTAGCATGGAGGAGAGAGCCCGATCCTTCCTGCAGGGGAACCCGGACGTGAGCACGGGGCTCTGCAGGCTCCTCCTACCTCCCGGGCAGTGGCACGGGAGGTGGTGGAAAGTGGTAAAAAACAAAACCGCCCAGCGGGGAGGTTGTTTTAATGTCCCCCCCACCCCGTACCCTGTGGGGTCTGAACATGTCTATCCGGTTAGCCTGTGGAAGTCCAACCTACCGGTATCAGGCGAAGAACGAACTGGAGNCGGGTGTTTTTTGTTTTGTTTTTTTGTTTTCAGGCTCGAGCTTTCTCCAAGAATTCCCCTCACCTTGAAAGTAAATTTAACTGTTTATGCTCCCTTAGGATCGCTGATTCTGTCAGACAAGCGGAGCTATTGCGGAGAGCGTCCTACCGGCCGAGGCAGATGAATAAGACTGAGGGACCGGGTAGCTCCTGGCACGCATGCGCAGAAAAGAAATGATGTCATCTGCCTCCTATCGGCCATCAGCAGAGCTACCCAGCGGAGGAGGAGAAGGAGGTAAGAGGAGAATGTCCCCCCCAGATTTTCCAAAGCCCTATAGAATCCCTGTCCAGCCCCCACTCCTGTGTGCCCCCCCCCGCCCCCCGTCACTATTTATCTCTAAGGGACTATTTATCTTTAAGTTAACTCAGTTCTGCTCATAGGCCTGACCAATTCCCATCTCTTTTCTTTCTGTCCATAAAATCATCATTCCTATGCTGACTTGGTTTTTTATTCCCCTGAGCTTTAAACTTGAGCTCCCCCTGAACTTTATAAATTCTTCCAGTTCTCTGCCCCTCCTCCCCGCTTTTTTTTTTTACACAGTCTTTCGCCCCCCCCCCCCCGAACTAGCAAAGTGTTTGTGCAAGTTTTTCCCATCTGCTATTCCAACCTCTGTCTTATTCACATTTCTATCTTTCCTCCAGTGTTTCTGTCCATCAAACTGGCCCCCAACTCTCTCATAACAAAGAGAATCTCTCCTCCTTGCCCACTTCCAAATGTCACCTTCTTTTCTCCTCCCACTTCATTGGGAGCCTGGATGATCAAAGGAGCCAGGCAGAGAATAGAGTGGAAACAGTTGGCAAAATTGTTAATTGCAGATAGTAACCACAATTCTGAATAGTTAACCATTTAACCAAACACTACCTGCACACCAGCGTGGTTAGCCGCAATACCCAATACCACTCTTACCAAGTAGCTGCAATATCAAAATACCATTAACTGATTAACCAAAGAGATAAAAAGGACAAGAGTAAAAAAATAACAACTTCTGGCTTTTAACAGGTCAGAAAAGGGGAAATTGCAGAAAAAAAGGAAGATTAAAAAATTATAGTATGGTGCAGGGAAATCATGCCATCTGCCGCCTGTGCCTCCAAACCAAAACACCAACAAAATAAAATTGCACACTCACCATGTTCCAACTTCCAGCACCAAAGTCCTCAGCAGTAAAGCAGAGAAATAGCGCTGCATACCCTTTTGAGTTTTGGCTTGGAAGCCAGTCCCTATGCATACCTTACAAGTTATTTTGGCTGTGGCATCCAGTCCCTTGACACACCTTGGCCAACAGCAAAGCTGCATCCAGCAGATTTGAACAAAATATCCAGTGTAGCTAGGCTGGAATGAGACCAGGTGCAAGAAATGGACTTGAACTCCCCCGTCCCACCCTTGCCCTCCTTCCTTTCCCAAGCGTCCTTATTGCAGAAAACTGTCAGCTAACATGGTAAAGAAAGAAAATGCATACTCACCTACTGNGAGGAGAGAGCCCGATCCTTCCTGCAGGGGAACCCGGACGTGAGCACGGGGCTCTGCAGGCTCCTCCTACCTCCCGGGCAGTGGCACGGGAGGTGGTGGAAAGTGGTAAAAAACAAAACCACCCAGCGGGGAGGTTGTTTTAATGTCCCCCCCACCCCGTACCCTGTGGGGTCTGAACATGTCTATCCGGTTAGCCTGTGGAAGTCCAACCTACCGGTATCAGGCGAAGAACGAACTGGAGATAGGAAGGAAGGTGCAGTTCACGCATGCGCATGAAGTTTTCAACCCTTCTGCCACCTGCTGGTCAAGGTAGTACTACCCAGCCGGAGGACTGTCTGCAGCAGGGGGAGAAAGCAACGGTTCAAAACTGTTGTGGTCGGCATCATTAGAAACATTTTATTCACTTCTAGTATTTACTGTGCTGCAGTTACTGATGGTGTTTTTCCCTGATACTTTCCAAAAACATTCAGGCAATTTCCTTGATTTCCACTGACTGACTCATGCACAGTCAGAATTATGAATTCCCTCCATGGAATTAGATAAAGTGTCATTACAACATTCTTTAATGTATGGTTGCTAAACATTTTAGCCTATATATTCAAAAGGGGGACTAATTTTGGGTGCCCTAGGATTGGAGACCAAACTTTAGATAACCTGGACCTGATTTTAAGAAGTGCCGGGTCCTCCAAATTCCAAAATGAAGTCAATGAGTGTTTTGGTCAGAGGTTCCCAAACATGGGTCAGGATCATGCCACTAGTGGATAGGGTCATGATCCTGATTGGGACTTGCTATACTTTGCATGTCTTTGTTGCTGCCTAGGTCACCAAATTATATTTAAGTTAAATTGTATTAAGTTTTCCTAAATGTAGCACTGTATTTCCACCTGATGCATTGGGATTTTTCTCGATAGTAACTGAGAATAACAGTTCAACCTGTTTTTAGTGAGAATCGATAAATTGAGAAAACTGCCAGTTCTCAACACTTTTTTGATCAAGAATTTTTCTTGATTTGCTGTGATTAACCATTTTCCATAATTTACCGTGTGCTTTAAACCAATTTACCATGTACCACTTACTGTGTACTGAATTTGTTCTGGTAATGCGCATGCAAAAATAGCTGCTCTTTTCCAAAATGGCGGCAACCCTGCCAGCACCATCTTGGAAGAGGGCTGCGCATATACATTACTGGGACAAATGCAGTACAGGGTAAGTGGTACACAGTAAGTCAGTATACGGTACACAATAAATCGTGGTAAACAGTAAATATTGCAGAGATTCTCGCAGAGATCTCAAACTGTTACCAAGGAAGTGTTGGGATCTCACTAACCTTTCTTGATTACTGCGAGATTCTTGAGAGAATGAAAACCCATTCTTGCTTCACCCCTACCTGGCACTGAGATGTACAAGCTACCTGTATTGACAAAAGACTCAGAGGGGAAAATCTTTTGTTAGGGACCCACGCTAAGTGCAAGGCTGCAGTCAACAGCTTTTGACCCACACAACAGGATCATTGTTTTGCTGCCAGTGTACATAATGTAATGGAAGGAAATAATTTGGCCAGCAGTATTGTTCCAGGAAGTCTGTGTCTTACACATGTTCTGCAAATTTTGCTGAGGCAGAACTTGGCAGGTTAGGAGTGATGGAGGAGAAAAAGTTTCCGCAAAATTGCATTCCATATTTCTATCAAAGTCCTATAGGGTTGATGGGGAAAATGGAACACTACTAGAAGACAAGTGCTTTGCGTTACCTGCAGCACTTCAATTGGTATTGGAGTTTCTGGAAGGCATGTGGCAGAATGGATCCTTATGATCAATGGATTTAATTCATGTTTTTGCTTCTCGGACATGAGAGGTTTCTCTACAGTAAAAGTCAGATAAGCATCCAAAATTTTAGGGGATTTATCTTCCATTTGACTGATCACTGACTTTTCTCCTGTGAAAAAAATAGGAAATGAAATATTTAATCTTTATAGAAGTAGCTGTATCAAAGATGCACCATGTTCATCGCCACTGCTGAGTTAGCAGCACAATTCAGCATTAGAATAGATTTTAAATGAAAGGAACAAATCACTTTCAACTGCCCTCCATAGCACTTATATTCCAGCTGCTTTTGTAAAGACCGATAAAATATGGCAAAGAGTGCAACCACAACTGGCTAAACCTACACATTTTGCCAGTCTGCTAAAACGATGTACTGTATTATTATTATAAGCTTTTCTACAGCGCCAGCGATGTACCTGGCGCTTTACAGAGAATAAAATAGACACGGTCCCTGCCCGAGAGCTTACAATCTAATGCACTCTGAATCTAGTCCTAAGAGGAGTGCAGGATTTAATGAGAGGGGTAACAGTGCTGGAGCCGCTGGGCAATAGTGATCATAATATAATCAAATTTTACATACCCAAAGGAGGGAAAGTGTCAAATAAAACCACTGCGGTAACATATAACTTTAGAAAGGGGAATTATATAAAAATGAGGAAACTAGTTAGAGGGAAACTTAAAGGCGCAGTTGCAAGAATTAAGAAATTATCCAGGCCTTTTGAAAACACAGCTATACTACTGGCCTTGACAAGGATGGAATTTCTGGAATGATGGAAAGGTTCTGATAAGAACCATGGATTTGCAGTTGCACAACTGGACAATGGCAGCAGCTTGGCAATCGCAGAAGCACATATCACGAGCTATTTATTCACAGCAGAGTCAAATTTGGAGCAGAGATGGGTGCCACCACAAAGCAGTTAGATCTGGCTTGGATCCTATGCAAGACAGCTGCTAAAAGTAAAGTGACCAGATATTTTAAAATGAAAACCAGTACACCAGATGGGGATGGGTCTGGTACTGAGAGCTGCTCGTGCCTCTCTTCTTTCAGGCACATACACTAACAAAATAGGGGGAAATAATCAACTACTAGCAATTACCTATAATGCTTGCCTATAATTTCAAGTGAGTTGGTAGTTAAGTTTTGTCTAATGGTTTTTGTTTTTGGAATCATTTTTGTAGAATTTTAATTCATTTTAGGTTAATGATTATTGTTTTTCTGGTTTTGAATTTCATTAGTTTCTTTTTTGGATGTTGGATTTTTTCTTGAATGGGGCAATACAGTGAACTGATAACTTATAGTGGCAAGTGATACTGTCTGGGTGATTTATATTTTTCATATTTATACACTTGATATTTGGTTGCTATTTGTTGGTATTGCAAGTGGTTTATAACTTGGACTCTAAATAAAGTGCATTTCTGTCCTGTAGGCTTTTTTATCTTGATGTTCTGAAGGTTCTGAAACATGTTAACAACAATTTTACATACTTTGGATTTGAGGACAGATTCACAAAATTTCAGCTTTTGAAGTTGTATTCTAATGTAGTCTTTTCCATATGGATCTTACTTTTATAATTCCCATGTACATGACTTTGTACATGTCACTGTATACTTAAACTGTTTCCATGCTATTGACTGCCTTTGTATATAAATTTACAATTCCTATTTTGTTAGTGTATGAGACTTTTGGCTTATTATAGGTTTTTTTTTTCCAGTGTCCATCCTTATTTGTTTCTCTTCTCTCAGGCCCTACCTACCTTTCTACCGTACCTCTCTACCTTCAGAATAAGAGGAATACACAACAAAAAGTGGGTCAAAAGAGAACATTCTGCAGTATCTGTTCATCCATGTTTCCTTTACTAGTTTCTCCCAGTACCAGTGCAGTGGTTTCTGCCCTGTTTACCAATCTTAGACATGGGAAACTCCGGGGGGGGAAGGAGAATTGGTTACCTACCTTTGTGAATTCCTTTCTCTCTTACTCTCCTTCTCCTCCTCC
>QEPC01013356.1:927737-952322 GCA_003113815.1 Sphenodon punctatus
CATTACATCATGGCAGGGTAAGGACAGAGAGGGATGGGGGAAGAAAAGGGTCATTCATGTTCAGTGTTGATCAAAGCAATGTTGGGGGCATAGCGCAAGGAAGGCAGCAGGATGGAGGAAGCTCTGCTGAGTTCAAGCTGCAGGTGAGGCTCCCTGGATCAGCTTGCCACCTAGGGCAGACTCTGGGGAGTCAGGAAACCTAGGGCAGATTCAAGGGAGCCTAGAGACTTCTGTTGTAGAAGGCACAACACTGAACCCTGTAAAAGAGGCAAACAAGGACCCTGGCAGCCCAGCCCACAATAAGGGACTTGGGAACCAGAGAGGGAACTCTGAGGGGTGAGGCCCGAGCGGTATTTTATTTATTTATATACTTTATTTATATAAAATTTATATCCCGCCCCTCCTGTCCACAGGGCAGCGAACAACAATATAAAAAACAATAAAACCATTTAAAACCATTCAAAATATACAATACAGGGGAATAAAGACCCTATATTGTGTAGAGGAGAAGGAAGGGCCCCTCTCTGGTAACTGGGGGGCTCTCCTGTAGGCCATGTCTACCAGTGCAGTGGTGGGGCACAAGGGTCAGACAGGTGTCTAGGATGCCAGATGGAGGTGCTGCTGGGCCAGGCCTAGCAGCTTATGGAGAGGCCTAGCACACCACACAACTCTTGAAAAGGGAGAAGTCAAATCTTAGGTGACGACTCAAGGGGAATCAGCTCTTGGGGAAGAAAGCACAGAAGCTGGATTAGACCACCATCATGGCTGGTCATCAGTTGGGCACTAGTGGGAGGCACAAAAGAGAGAGGGTTATGAACCGTGGTGAGGGAAACACCAGCTTGACCAGGGAATTGGGACCCCAGGGCATGGAGGCAGATCAGGGACTCCAAAGAGAGAGAGAGATGCTTAAGAAAGTGGAGCTAAGGACTCCATGTCTAGTTGACCTAAGGACGTCCCTCCAGAAGGGGGACCACTAACAGTATCCTCTTAGGATCACCACTGAGGATCACAGACCTAACAGACCTGTGAGAACACCATCATTAAGTAACGATGTATAATTTTCCAAAGTAGCAAGATCATTAGCTGGAAGAAGAGTCAATTACCTAGGACAAGAGCTGCCAGAAGAGCTATGATTTTCCAAGGTGCCGGTGAAATGTGAGTCCAGGGTCCTAATCCTGCAGCTACTTAAGACTAGGTTAAGCCACCCCAAAACATCATTAGCTGACTGAAATCTCAGAGCGTGTTTGGCACATTCAGCGCTAACAATATTATTTGTGTCTATAGGCATTGCTACAGTGTGCATCATCATGGCATTTGTGTCACAATCATTCATGAATTAATCCTCACACCAACTTGGTGTGACAGGAAGGTATTGCCATCTTTTAGGTACAGAGAAGTTATGGGGACTCATCCAACAACAGCCAGGAAATCTGTGGAAGAGCTGGGAAAGAGTATAAATTCCCTTCAACTATCTTTACCCCCAAGTGCATGTACATAAATCTAACAGGCGCATAAAATAAAGGGTATTCTTTTTTTAAAAAAAAATCCGATTATCCATATCATTCAAATACTCACCACCTCCTGCCATATCTTTCTTAGCTGATGGCTCCAGTGGTCTTCCCAAAACAAACTTTGCTTTATCTGGCTTTTTTGGAGATACTTGATCAGTCTGTCCAGCACCTGCTTTCTGCCTCCTATGTTGGACCACTTCATACATACTTCTGTCTTTGCCAGAAGGTATGCTTCCTGCAACACTGAAACGACTTGAAGGTGCACACGGAACAGAGAAAGGGGGCAGGGGGCGAGGCTGTGATATTTGGAGAATTACTTGTATACACTTCAGAATACACTTCAGTCATGAATGCAGTAAAGATGAGGCCTATTTTAAAATGTTTGTATCTTAACAGGATGCCCAAATGTTGCAAGGAACCTCATTAGTATGTACGTGAACATATCACTGCAATTACCTTGATTTTCAAATTCCCTTTAATAGCCATACTCCAAGTTAAATTTCTTCATAAAGCAGCTGGATTCAACATTATACTTAGACACCTAAGTTTGAAAATTAGGCCCAGTAAATCAGACAATAATTGTTTTCTGGCAAAGCATAACAACATAAGAAGTGCCATACTGGGTAAAGCCAATGGTCCATCTAATCCATGACATTGGGTGAAAACAGACATGACACTAACCATCCTTTAACCACCCTTGGTGGTCATTTATGCATGGGTATTTTCAGACAATACGCGGGCCGTTGGCCCCGTACCGGCACCACCGGCTTCGTTCCCCGCCGGGGTCACCCCGTAACGGCACAACAGACGTGCTGGGGGGATCCCGGCGGGGAAAGTGGGAGGGGCCGGGGCCGCGCGGCGCAACGTGCGGCCGCACGGCCCCGCCCCCTCCACGCACCCCGCCGCCCGCCCTCCGAGGAGACGGGCGGGCGGCGGGGCCAATGCGGCCGCCGCGTCCGGCCGATCGTGCCACGGCCCGGGATCCCGCCGGGGATCCCGGGCCGTGGCACGCGGCCAGACGTTACTTTTCCTTGGTCACGGCCCGGGGTCCGTTTGACCACGCTTCCCGGGACCTTCCCCCGGCTAGCCCGGGAAGCGTGGTTCAAACGAACCCCATGTGGGGATTGACTGTGGCCAACATCTGGCGCGCCGCGAACAGACGTACGGGACACGGTGACCACAGGTGGGTATTCACCGTGGTTCACCGTGTTCACGTAACGTCTGAAATCACCCCATGTTTCAGGGCTGCATAGGGCACCAATACAGCCCTGCAACATGCATAAATAACCACCAACGGTGGTTAAAGGGTGGTTAGCGTCATGTCTGTTTTCACCCTGTAAGTCTAGTAAGTAGAGTCTTATATATGAAAACATCTATGTATACTGCTTCTACTTATGCTATAGAAATACTAATAATAGTAATACTAATACTATGTACTCATACTAAATGATATTACGTTCTATATATCATGAAAACATATGTATAAGTCACAAACATTGACAAAAGCTGATATTTTGCAGCCATTTTGGATTGTATTCTCCTCCCTTTTAAAATGGATTTTTATTTTAAATTGATTTTATATTGTTTTATATTTAGTTTGTGTTGTCAAGCACTCCTAGTACTGTTTGGCAGGGTAGTGCTATGGAAAATATTATTAGAGGATAGTGTATACAAATAACAGCTCCCTATAACTTGTTCCACATCACCCACGAGTTTGTAAATTTCTGTCATACAGTAATATTCCCTCTCAATCATATTTTCTCTAAGCTGAAGAGCCCTAACCTATCAAGCTTCTTGTACAGAAGCCATTCCATGTCTTTGATCATTTTTGTTGCCCTTCTCTGCACCTCTAGTTCTGTAATAGCTTTTTTGAGGCAGGGAAATCAGAACTGCACACTAGACTCAAGATGTGGTCGTACCATAGACTTATATAGTGGCATTATGATATTTCCTGTTTTATTTTGTGCCCTTTTGGTAAAAAAAGGCAAAGAGAAAAAGCAAAGAATTATTTGCAGTGTCAAAATTGAGCTGATGTCTTCAATGAATTTCTACAATAACTTCGAGGTCCTTTTCCTGAGTAGTAAAACCTAATTTAGAACCCAATATTGCATATGTACAGTCATGATTATTTCCCCCTAGGTGCACCATTCTGCACTTGCTACCATTAAATTTCTTCTGCCATTTGATTGCCCAGTCATCCAGAATCCTCACAGTCTGTCTCAGTCTTTACTATCTTAAATAACTTTGTATCATCTGCAGATTTGGTCACCTCACTCTTTATTCCCCTTTTTCAAATCGTTAATGAATACATTAAACAACACCGGTCCAAGTACAGATCCCTGGAGCACCCTGCTATTTAATTATTTCCACTGTGAAAACTGACCTTTTGTTTCCTATTCTTTAACTAGTTACTGATCAATGACAGAACACCACCTCTTATCTCATGACTACTTAGTTTTCCTCAAGAATCTCTCACGAGGAACCTTGTAAAACAGTTTCTGAAAATTCAGATACACAACAACAACTGGATCACTTTTATCTACATGCTTGTTGCATCGTCAAAAATTTTCCATAAATTCATGAGGTATGACTTTCCTTTACAAAAACCATGCTGGCTCTTCCCCATCATATCATGTTTATCAATATATCTGATAATTCTATTCTTTGTGATGGTCTCTGACAATTTATCCAGAGCCAAAGTCAGGTTCACTGGTCTGTAGTTTCCAGGGTCACCTCCAGTGCCCTTTTTAAAAACTGTCATTACGTTTTGCTACCCTCCAATCCTTGGGTACAGAGGCAGATTTTAGCAAAAAGTTGAATATTACTATTAGCAGTTCTGCAGTTTTGTATTGGAGTTTCTTCAGAACTCATGAATAGTGTTGATAACTTTGTAATGATCTCACACGAGCATCTATTTAGTGGCAACTGGGCTGGCTTCTCTCTTCGACAGGGATAAACAAGGTCTTTCATATTGTTGCCTGAGCCACTTCCACATGGTCTTCTGAAGATGTTATTAAGAATCTGGATGCTGGTTACCATGCCACTTCAGAAAAATTGTACTGGACCTGTGGAATCTGAGATTGCAGAGGGGTTGGTGCAACATTCTAGCAGCAGGTTGACCGATCAATCTGCTTCAAGTGAAGATTAGAAGAAACAGTGAACATAGAACAAGTATACATGATTCCGTAACCTCATCCAACAACTGTGACAACATTCGTATGTGGAGACTCAAGTGAAGTTAAGTCATTCTCATTTATGCTAAATGAGAAAGAATGCAGAAGCCTTGACCTTGTAACAGGTATGGTTTGCAGCCATTACTGATCCCAATCTGCAACCTACTTTCATCTTGAGTAAGTCTGCATGAGTTTCAACTGAAAACAAGCACTGCTTGCGCTACAGTAGATCCTGTTGTGGAGCTGCCTGAAGGTTCTATTTGCAAAGGTTCATGGGTAGCACTGTGGCCACCACTTAAGTAGCAGAATGTGGTATTTAATTAGTAGTTCATAAAGGTGTTAATTCTTTCCCAATCTACACAGAAAGTATAATATCTGGCCGCCCACATACACCAGTATGGGGGTTCTTGGAGAGCAATTCCTCCCCTCAATTCCAGTGCCAAGGAGACAGGCCATAAACAGTGTTGTTAAGTTGTCTGATATTATAGGGAAAGTTTATTCCAAAATCTTGCTAGGTTGTTTATTATTATGGGCTGATAGCAATAAAATTATTGCCCGGGAGCAGGTGGGTTTTAGGAAGGGTGCTTCCACTCTACATCATGTCTATTAGCTGAATCAGTTAATCTCTAAATATGTTCGTTCTGCTAATCAATCTTCTTTGCACTTTGCATTACACACGAACTTTTCCACTCAGGTTACGGTTAAACGTTTTGGCCAACTGTCTCGCTCTATTCCTATTACCCGAGGGGTTGGACGGGGTGCCTTTTGGCACCACTATTGTTGAATGTCTATATTAATGACACAGTCGTCCACATAAATGACCCTATTTACCATCCACCTAAGTTAGGAGATACTTATCACCTGCTCCTCCTCTATGCCGATGATTCTATTCTTTTGTCCCAAACTCCCATCGAACTTCAGTGCTTGATGTAGTGTTTTTTTTACTATTGCCGAGCAGAGTTTCTGGAGATTAATTTAAGTAAAACCAAAGTAATGGTAGCGGGGTGACGATAGATTTGATGCAGCTGGCATATGAATAATCAATTAATTATGCAGGTTAAGAATTTCAAGTATTTAGGCATCGTGTATGCCCAATCTGTTTCATGGTCCGTTCATTGCAACGTGGCTATTCGAACAGCAAATTCCACTCTTAATGGGAACTTTTTATTCTAACAAAGGAGGCTGGTTATTTAGCTCAGCACTAAGAATATTTCGGGCTAAGGTGCTCCCCCAATTACTTTATGGCTCTCCGATCTGGGGCCCATTTCTTTTAAAGAAATTGGACAGGGTACAAAACAGATTTATTCGTTCTGTTCGGTCCTAAGAACACACCAGTTGGACTATTAAGGGTCGAATCTGGGCTTATGTCAGTGTCCTCCCTGATACAGGTGGCTGTTTTAAAGTTCTGGCTTCAGGTTTTCCTGTCAGCTCCGGGCTCTTTGCTTTTTGATGCCTCTAATCTTACGTGTAAGGACCCTTGGGCTACTGGAGTGTCAGACCTTATTTCTCGATTGGGTTTTTACAGAGGATGCTTTATTGTCTCTCCCGATGGCTGGTGCTTTATCTCTTATAAAGCAACACATCTGTGACCAGGAGAGACAGCTCCTGTCCGCAGCGATCAGCTCACAAAAAATCTCCCATCTGTATAAATCAATCCAGGTGGCCCCTCAGGGGGCAGAATATTTAAGTGCACCTTTATGTTGGACTCTGAGGAGGGCTTTTGCTCTTGCCCATTTTAATCTTTTTCCTTCTGAGGTTTCTGAGGGTAGAGTTAGAGGGATTTTTATTTATTTATTTTTCAATTTAATACCCCGCCCCTCCTGCCATAAGGCAGCCCGGGGCGGCTTACAATATAAAAACACAAATAAAATCCAATATAAAACATTTTTTTAAACTGCCAAAAAGAGGGCGACATTTAACACCACCACCACCACCAAGTCCCCATTTCCCTTCCCCTTCACCAAACGCCTGGTGGAACAGCCAGGTCTTACAACTTTTCCAAAAAGTGGGGAGGTCTGGGGCCAGCTGCACCCCCACCAGAAGGGAGTTCCACAGCCGTGGCACAGCCACCGAGAATGCCCTCTCCTCCATGGCCCCCCGGAAGACTCGGGGGACCTTGAGCAGGGCACCCCCAGACGACTGCAGGGGTCAATTCAGCACCTGGGGAGTGAGGCAGTCCCTCAGGTGGGCAGGGCCTAGACCGTTTAGAGCTTTATAGGTCAAAACCAATACCTTGAAATGGGCTCGGAATACTATCGGCAGCCAGTGCAGAGCACGGAGGTCCCGGGGGCCCAATTCCACCAAGAGATGGGCCGCCGCATTCTGCACTAACTGCAGCCTCCAAGCCGTTGTCATGTAAAGCGCATTACCATAGTCTAGTCTAGAGGTGATGAAAGCCTGGATGAGGGTGGCCAGGTCAGAGTCTGAAACACATACGGCCGAAGTCGCTGCACCAGATGTAGTTGGCGAAAGGCACTCCTTGCCACAGCCTCCACCTGGGCATCCAGGCGGAGCTGCGCGTTGATGAACACCCCAGACTCCACACCTGGGGAACCAACGCGTAACAGACCCCGTCCACAACAGGGGCCGTTACCCCCATTGCCTTACCCACCAGCATCACCTCCGTCTTGTCAGCATTCAACCTCAGTCAGTTGGTCCTCTTCCAGTCCCCCACAGCCGTCAGACACTGGGTAAGCACCAAGACTGCAGGGTCTGGGACTGTTGTAAAGGAGAGGTACAGCTGTGTGTCATCCACATATTGATGACTCCACACGCCGAACCTCCTAATCACCTCACCGAGTGGCTGCATATACACATTGAACAGGAGAGGGGACAAGATAGAACCCTGCGGGACAGCACACAAGAGGTCTCTGTATGATGAAAAACATTCTGCGACTACCACTCGCTGAGTTCTTCCTGCTAGGAATGAGTGGAACCATTCAAGAACAGTCCCGCCCACTCCTGCACAGTCCCACAGGAGCATTACCAACATCTCAGGGTCAACGGTATAAAATGCAGCCGAAAGATCTACCACCACCAACAGGGTCGACCGACCCCGGTCTAACTTTCAGCGCAGGTCATCCACCAAGGCCATGAGTGCAGTTTCAGTGCCATATCCCAGACGAAATCCTGACTGGGAGGGATCAAGAAAACTGATGCAATCCAGATGCCCCTGCAGCTGCTGGGCCACTACCCATTCAATAACCTTCCCTAAAAAGGGAAGGTTAGAGACAGGCCGATAGCTGGCAAGGGAGTCAGCGTCAAGCGATGGTTTCTTGAGCAGAGGGATACCTTTTGATTCCAGGATTTGTAAATCCTGTAGCTTGAATGAGGTCAATTATTTCATATTGTTTAATTGTAATTTATTTATTTATTTTATTTTATTTAACAGATTTTTATCCCGTTCTCCCCACCTCAGTGGCTCAGAGCAGCTAACAAAACTATAAAAACAACAATCTAAAATCACTTGAACAATTTAAAACATTAATAATAAAAACACACCCTCCTCCCCAACCCTCCCCCTCACCCACTCCACCCTCCCCCTCGCCAAATGCCTGACAGAACAGCCATGTTTTACAGTTCTTCCAGAAGGCCGGAAGGTCCGGGGCCAATCGCGTCCCCACCGGGAGGGAGTTCCACAGGTGCGGCGCAGTGACTAAGAACGTCCTGCTCTGTGTGGCCCCCTGAGACACCCGGAGGACCTCCAACAGCGTGCCCCCAGCAGACCGCAGAGGCCGATCCAGAACCCGGGGAGTGAGGTGGTCCCACAGATAAACAGGGCCCAGACTGTGTAGGGCTTTATAGGTTAAGACTAACACTTTGAATCGGGCCCGGAAGACTATTGGCAGCCAGTGCAGAGACCGGAGCACCGGTGTAATATGCTCCCGGTGGCCCAGTCCCAACAGGAGCCAGGCCGCCGCATTCTGCACCAGCTGCAGCTTCCGAGCCATCACCAATGGTAGCTCCACATAGAGCGCGTTGTAGTAGTCTAATCGTACTCAGGTCTTCGTAATCTTTATTTAATCCGTATCATTCATAATCTCAATTTGCCCAGCCAGCCGGACATATGGATTCATCTGCTTTCCGGCCGGGACTGGGATATTACGGCTTGATAGGCCAAGTTTTTGGCAGCTGCGATTAAGACCAGACTTGCAAGTATGAAAAGCTGTAACTCTTAAAAATTATTTTTTTAAATTTATTGTGGACCTTTTGGGTTTAATGTTTAGCAATATGTTTGTTATTGTATTGTTTTGTGATAGCCAATGGCTTTGCAAACAAACTAACTTGAATTTGTCAAGTTGTCTTTATTAGAATACTGTATATAATAATATCAGACCGCTGTACAGAGCATAGGTCTTAGACCAGACTGGTCAAGACTAACAATACAAGCTTCTGAGCTTTATACAGTTAGGATTATCTAGGGTAACCCTTGTTTACCTGACTCTTGGGTGTAAACAGTGTTCAGATCAGAGTTTTACCTAGTAAGATGTTTAACGTGTCTAGTTTACATTAATCAGGGGAGACTACCATGGGCAACTCCCTGTAGGTATGAGGCTGGAGAGTTAAGGATAGTTTATTTATTTATTAAAACATTTGTACCCCACCCCTTCTGCTCCATGCAGCTCAGGGCGGCTTACAACACAAAAAAAGCTAAAAATAACACAATTCACACACATTAAAACACATTAAGAGGGAAAGCGCTGAACAACAAACCCTCCCCCCTTCCCTAACCCTCCGCCCCACCCCATCAAGTTTAGGAGCCTAGTTCCTTTGTTCAAGACACTATAGGTTAGCATCTGGCTAAAACGAGTTTGCTTAAGGGTACAAGATACAACAACTAGTAGTCCCACTAAAATCTACAGGACTATTCTTGTAAAACAGGATGCACGTCAAGATCCCTAATTTGAAAATTTATCAAATGGCAATAAACTGAAAGAATTTGTGCAACATCCCTAAGCACCACATAACACTAAGAGAAGATCCAAGCATGTAGTTTCCCTGCTCCTACTTTGGCACCTGGTACTAATGAAAACTGCTTGCCGTTGACAAGCACTTTGGTGAGCCTGCTCAATATGGAGAAGCTGGATGCGGTATAAGAGGCTTTTCAAATAAAACCCCAAGCCTTTAAGAGTCCAATAGGCAGAAGATCAATGAAAAGCAGATCAAAGCAGGCAAGCTACGATAGGTCACTAGAGTGATGGGGGCTCATATAAAAAAGTACCTGGACAGATAAATAAGCAGCTTCCTACCAGTCTCTGCTTCTGTGATTTGCTCCAGTTTTTAGTCCCTCAAATTCTCAGGTAAAAGACCCATTGTAAGAGCAAGTATTAGTATTGCAATTGTTGTTATACAACTCACATAGGAGTTGGGCTAGTTATGAGAGAAGATATTTACAACATTGCCAATTTTGCTTGTGAAGTGCACTACAAATAGGAACACCTGGGAACTTAAAAACAAAAATGAACGTTCATGATTATCCTGGCCCACCACAAGCTAACAGCGTATGTTCCACATGCTCACATTTTTAAGACTTATTTATTCATTTTTTACACTTGTTACCCCACCCCTCCTGCCAAAGGCAGCCCGGGGCAGCTTACAAAACTAAAAACACATATATAAAATTTACACAGGGCCTTGCAGACAACAAAACAAGGAATAAAACAGGGAATAAAAGGAAGTATCGCCTCCCCCATAATTAAAATCCTACCCGTAAATAAACAACGCCCCAGCCCATCCCCCTAAACAACCCACCATCATCCCTCCCCCTCTCCAAAAGCCTGGCGGAAGAGCCAGGTCTTGCATTGATGCCAAAAAGGAAGAAAGATCTGGGATCACCACTAATAAAACGTCTGCTTATTAATTCATAAATCAGTCTGTGCAGATGCGTTCTGTCACTTTTGCAGACAATGCATGGCACGGTCAATGGCTTGCCAGAAAACACAATGGCATAAAGGATTCTGAAAAGGCTCCTTTAGAAATTTGACTGGGAGCTTTATTATTTATTGGTATGAATTTATCCTGTATAGTTAATCATAATCAAAGAATAGCTTATTCATTCAGTAGAAGAATTATAAGATTCATGACATATTACTGCTGTGAGAGTTTTTACAATCTGACACACAGAATAATTAAGCGAAATTGAATTTATGTCCATGTCAGTCAAGCAAATAGTTATGTCACATGAAATATGTAGCGGCCAACCAGACTGAAGAAAAAATAACAAGCCATGACAGCCCTCAGTGACCTAGTCTAGTGCATGCTAAATTATTCCTTGAAAACATCTACAAAAAACAAACAACAACAACAACTTCATTTCTATAGTGCTCCCCCACCGAATGGCGCTTGGAGTGCTTCACAAAGACCATACCATAAAATACAATTAAAAAAACATAAAATCTATTTTAAAACAATTTTAAAAAGGGAAGAGAAAGAGGGAGGACAGAATACCTTAAGGGGAACCATCAGTGGATCCTCTAGCACCTGGAGAATAACAAAGTTTTAAGGCACTTTTTGAAGATGAGGAAGAAGGAACTGAAATGAACATCTGGAGAGAGCAAGTTCCACACAGAGGAACCCACCACAGGAAAAGCTCAATCACCTGATAACTTAAGGCACAATGGTGGGATCCCCAAACATCAAGTGGTATCTGAGCGTAGATAGCTATCAGGGTGAGGTTCTATGAGCAAGTCTTGAATAAAGCCAGGGATTGTACCATTCAGGGCCCTGAAAACCAGTAGTGCAATCTTAAATTCAATCCGCCATTCTACAGGCAGCAAAATATGCAGGATGGGTGTAATATGATCATGGCTGCCCAAACCAGTAAGCAGTCACATTACTGTATTTCAAACAAGCTGCAAGCAATGGAGAAGCATAGAAGAGGAAATATCCAAATCAAACCTCATTGGGGTGAAAACAGACAAGATGGTGGCCTGTGTTGGCCCACTATGGCCCACCTGGGGCATGAACACATCCGCTTGTCTGTTCCCATGCTGCGAGATTTTGGGCCGGGGCTGCCTCAGGGAGAGTAGGCGGCTGGTCTGAGATGCATCCTCCGGAAGATCTCAAGCAACCATTCTGGGCCAAAGGCCTGCACATCTGTTCAGCTCCACCTATCCCACCACAGGATGGGAGCTGCCACGGTTGCCTGTCATGGTGGGGGACAGGACACTGGGAGCAGGGCCGGGGAAGCTGCCCACACATTTGTTGTGTTTCGCTGCACTACCCGGGTGGGTGGGTGTCAGGGGAGACAGCTCTTCATCCTCCAGGGGTCACAGGCATGTCTGTGCCATGTCGACCGCCTACCCAGGGACTGGCAGCTGCTGTGGTCCTCCAGGGGGTGGAGCGGGACACTGCCTCATCAGCAATACATTTGTTTTCTCCCATTGTCACCAGGGCATGGGTCACTGTGGCAAGGTCAGCCTGAGATAAATAAGGGTACAGCTTCCACAAGTTTCATAGCTGAAAAAAGCTTCTTCAAACCACATCTGATATCTAAGCTTTCATGGACAGAGCGAGGTTGAATCAGAACAGTCAAATGGTAGATTGCCATACAACTCGTGAAAGAAAGACATGTGTGACTGCACCTGCATCTGGCTGTGAGACTGGACAATCGTTGAACAAACTGGTTTTCTGAAGCAAGAAGGCAATCTGGTTATCCAGCCTGAGGTCCAGTTTTTGTAAATCTTCTAATGACCTATCCTTTTCATAAATACTTTAAAAAGGTAAACTATCAGCCCATGATATGTTGCGGTAAATATTAAAAACATGTCTCTCCTTGCTATGAAATATCTTAAGAGCAGTGGTTCTCAAATTGTGAACCACAAAGACAATATTAAGTGGCCCACAGATGGTCAGCAGAGGTGGATGCAGCTATAGCAAATGCAAGACCCTGATGCCAACACAGCCAACTCTGGAAGGAGAGGCACCATTTCAGATTTCAGTAGGAGCCATTAGGGCTAGAGATGCAGAAGTCCTGAAGCATGATCAGCACATGGTATGAAACATGATGGGAGGGGTAATGCCTCCTCGTCGTATATAGGGCCCTGCCTGAATGGTGAGGAGGATCAGGGGGTTGACCAATCTATGGCCAGGCACACTCACGTTATAGTTGTGCTATAGCTGGTTCGAAACAGCTGCTCCATTTTCATGGAATATTTGAAAATGGAATGGCTGGAGATAATTCAATTGGAATTCTGATTGCATAAAGTTTTAATCGAAATTCCGAATGAACCATTCTGCACATGCACAAAGTGGCCACACTCATACTGTTCATGCACAAAAATGGCTACTGCCATACAACAAAATGGCAGCTGTCATACTGGCAGAACAGCCACCACCATTTTCCACATATGCAAAATGGCTAAGAAAAACCTTTAGCCAAACAGTCGGAAATCAAGAGAGAATTTTGTCCATTCTGATTTTCAATCAAAACGATTGAAACACCTGGTTCCAATGGAAATGGAATATGCCCTCACGGTCTGGGTATAGTGAGTGGGGAGTTAAACAAACATGCAGGCAGGTAACCCTGCCCCCACTTTGCTCCCAGCACCTCACCCCCTATGGTGGGGCTGAACACACAGCTACCCCATGCTGGCAGCCCTTAGCCCTGGCTGTGTCCTCTGAAATTTTCTGAGGATATCTGCCCCAGGCCAGTGCCGGGCTAGCATCGGACATAAACAGACATGCCAGTGTGTCCCAGGCCATAGCAGACCACCGTCACATCTGTTTTTACCCTATGATGAGGACAGTACTAAGAATCATGAGAATGCATCCCAGTGCTAATACAGGCTCTCTCTCTGTAAGCCTCATAACCTCTGTATGCTTTTGCTTCCTCATCTGTGAAAGAAGGACAATGCTCCCACACATCTGAGAGAGATTTTATTATGCTAAAAACATTACTGCTTGTAAAGCATCTCAAAATCCTCGATCAAATAGCATTATAGAAGTGTACATTATTATGAATTAGAAGCTCTCTGTCTCTAATGCTGCATTAACACAGAGTTTTCTGCATACCACTGCACTTCAGATATTGTAGATAAAAGGCACCCACGAGAAAAACAGTTTACTTCATTTAAAAAAAAAAAAGCATTACTAATTCTACGGTATTCCAAACCTGTAATCCATCTGATTTATAACCTTGCCAGGGAAAAATTATCTTACGCTGCATAGTTTACCTCGGAGTCAAAACCAACAAGTATACTTTAATTATGTGATTTAAGCATCCAAAATAATATCAAGTTGCCTGATTAATGGGACAAAAACAAAGTTGAGAGTCTTCTACAACATCACAGAACAAGTCTAATTTCCTATCATTTTTAAAATTTATTGTATTAGCAACAACAGAAATAAGCCTCGTCTTATATAGTTACTTAGGTCAAACATCAAAGAACAGGAGTATGAAAATAAAGCTATTTAATGGTCTATCTCAATTGACTATTCTAAAGCACTGTCATAGTGGTGAAGGTTAACTATTGGAAAAGACACACTATTAGGAAAATCTGTATTTACAATCTTCACATTTAGAGCTATAGACGTATATGCCGGTTTTAACTTTTTTGTTTTGTTTTTAAGGAGTTCTTCAAAATCTTAGAGAAAGTGTGTAGTAAAAATGCTAATATAAATAAATACATACACACTAAAAAAAGCAAATTCATTGCTTTCTCTTGGTATCAGGCTGTTCCTCATTTTCATATTATAAAAATGCTGTGTTGTACTCTGCTTCCTGCAGTACCTATGCAGCCCTGAAGTCAGTGATGTTACCCCCACCCCTCCCCAAATTAACCAGGGGCGAAATTGGGTCTTGCAACTTTTGAAAAGTAGTAGTTTCCTCTTCCCTGCCATTATCTGGGCATCCAGAGAAAGCTGAATAGAGCAGACAGCAGCTCCAGAATATCATTTTCTTGGGATAAAAAAATCTTCAGATAATTATTTTTCCTTTCAACCTTCACTAAGTCCCCTCCCTAGTGTTTGCTGTTATGCATTTATTTTGTTTTTCATTTATTTGGTTTTATGTTTGAAATACCAATGATTGTTTTCCTAAAAGCTCCCTCCCAAATGCTTGCATGCAACATAAGAAACATGTTTATCTAGCCCACATCTATTTTGTTTTTCGGTTTCCCCTTGTATTTAAATGCTTGAAATGCTAATGGATTTCCCCCCTAAGTGACTGCTTCCATATATTACTTTCTGCATTGCTCAGTCTTTAGTTCTCACTTTTTTTTACATGCTTGAGGAAGGGCCCAAAAGCTTGCAAAACCTCACCAACTATAAAAGATATCATCTAAACTAATATGTCTCCATCTTCTTCCCTCAAGAACTTAAATCTTGATTCTACACTCACTCTATGAGCATCAGTTCCACTGAATTACAATCAGACACACATCTGCACTGTGGCCAATGAATCAGCCCCCAAAAACATACAATAGATCAAATCTCACTCTGCCAATTCTATGCATCTTCACTAGGATTATGAACAAGAGTCAAGAAAGAATTTGCTCTTCAGAATGCATATGCACACTTTTGTATGTACAAACTACGAAGGTCCTAACTGGAAGGCTTGGTCACTGCTGTTCTTAAAATCAGTTGCATGGCAGTGCATGTAAATAACCAACATAAACATTTAAATGTCTGTGGGGTCCTCAGGTGGAAGGTGTCCTAGCAGTGCAAATTGTTATTGCTGTTAACTATTAGTAGAAACACATACTGTAAGAATTCCTGCCCTTATCCCACAGCATCCTAAATTCAAAGCACTATGTGAGGAATTGGCAGGAAACTATCACACTGGGATACAACAGGAACTATTAAAATTCAAAGCAGAAAGTACTACGGTGGCTTCATTTGTACCAGTCAAAGAAAATGAATTGTTTTGCAGCAAGCTTAAAACACTGAAGAGGGCTGCTAAGAATAAGAACCTCCAGGTGCTGGGAATAAAAGAAGGAACTAATGGTGTGGTGTCCATGGAGGAGATTTGAGATTTATTGGTGGATTTCTTGGAAACAAAATCTAATCTCCCCACTGCAGGCAGAAAAAGCACATAGGATGTGTGACCATCTGCGGGTGTTTACAGCACCATGGAGATTTTTGGTGGAACCAATTTAAGAGAAGAAATATGGAGTACAATTATAGTGATCGTTCTCCTTGGATACAGAAGGCTATGCACTGCAGAATATGACACAAAGAGAAAAAGTTTCCTTTCCAGCACGGTAGGTTCTTTTCCAGATGTGACCTGGCTGACACGGGACTTTTAAAAGGCCATGCACTCCAAAAACACAGGATGCTGACATCTAGCCAGTGAGTCACTAGATAAATATTCACTAGATAAGATTTTAAATTTAACTTTTAAAATTAATTTTGGCTCATTTTAATTACTTATTTTGAAAAACTCAGGAGTAAGATGAACAAATGGAAGCCGTGTTTGAAAGACA
Organism: Sphenodon punctatus; assembly: GCA_003113815.1. NCBI lineage: Eukaryota > Metazoa > Chordata > Lepidosauria > Sphenodontia > Sphenodontidae > Sphenodon > Sphenodon punctatus. The sequence continues at coordinate 943,845 of QEPC01013356.1, forward strand.
GATTTTCTTTTCTTTTTTAAAAAGGTGCAGCCACACTAAGTTACAAGTATAAGTAGCAATGCAGATCAGCTGCTGTAACACAGTTGCCAATAATTTGTACCTGTCCAAATATAGCAACAGGGTTTGCTTCACACATTCCTTAGTTTTATTTTTTTTAAAAGAGAAAACAGTTAATTTCATTTTCTGTTCTCAAAACAGAAACCGACAATGTTTATTGTGGTTTTAATTCTTCAAATCAGAGATTCACACAGAGCTATTCATAATCCTCACCTATATAAAACAGGGCAACAGCCAAATATACTGTGATGTTTTATTCTGGTTGGTTTTTAATTATTCATTACAAAATTCATGGAGAAACAGAAGTGATTTTGATAAGTATTCCCACACATATCTATAGTTCCTAGAGTGTAAACTATTATTTTATTTATTTAGAACCAGAAATGTGCATTGCATTGAGCAGTTGCAGTTAGGAAGGCCCTCTGATCTGAGTGGTTTACAATCCAAGATGGACAAGAGAAGCGAGACAAAGACGAGAACATTCTACTTAAGGCTCATCTCGATGCTATCGGATTCCCGGACTCCTTTCAGTCAGATTTTTGTCTGGGGCATGGCACACAGACTGCGCTTGTGGCTTTGGTCGACCATCTACACCTGGAGAGTGACAAAGGGAACTGTGACTGTGCCCTGTTGATCTTGTTCGATCTTTCAGCGGCCTTTGATACAGTTGATCATGAGGTGTTGTTGACATGACTGCAGAACCTGGTATGCGTGCATAGGACTGCTCTTGAGTGATTCCATTTGTTCCTGTTGCGGAAGTCCCAGCGGGTCGTGATAGAAGATTGCTCATCATCCCCTGGGGATCTTCCCTATGGTGTCCTGCAGAGCTCCATCCTGTCTCCCCTCATTTTCAATGTGTACCTGAGGCCACTGGGCAAGATCATACAGAGGTTTAGAGTGATGTGCAATCAGTGTGTTGATGACACCCAGCTCTATCTCTCTTTTTCATCTAACCCAGGTCCTGTATCAATCTTACTCAATGACTGGCTGCTGTTGGGGACTGGATGAGAGTGAGATGATTGAAACTGAATCCAGATAAGACTGAAGTGATGATGGTTGGCCACTCCTGTGACTTGGAGGGGACTGAGATCCCTATTATTGAGGGGGTCCAGCCCGCTCTAGTTATTCAGGTTTGCAGCCTTGGAGAGCTTCTGGACCCCTTGCTGCACTTAGATTGTCAGGTTGTGGTGGTGGCCAGGAACAGTTTTCACCAACTCCATCTTGTCAAGAGGAGGCTGTTGCCCTTTCTTTCTGATACAGATCTGGCCACCATCATCCATGCCTTCATTACCTCAAGGCTTGATTACTGAAACTGCTCTACCGGAGGCTGCTCTTGATGGCTATTTGGAAGCTGCAGCTAGTGCAGAACGCAGCAGCCCGGCTACTTTTGGGGGTGGGTCACTGTGAGCACATCACACCTGTGCTCTACAGCATGCAATGGCTTCTTTCCTATAGCTTCCTGGGCACAATTCAAGATGCTGGTTTTGACCTTTAAAGCCCTAAGCCGCTTGGGTCCCACATATCTGAAAGACCGCCTTTCTTTCCCGGCTCCACTGTGACCCCTGCAGTTGATCAGAAACGCTCTCTTTCGGGTACCACCTGCTAATCTTGTCCGTATGACAAGGGGCCGCAGAGAGGTGTCCTCAGTTGCTGCCCCAGTATTATGGAACTCCCTTCTCCCAGAGGTCAGTCAGAGCCTGAACATATTACAGAGGTGGTGTAAACTTTTCCTTTTTGGCAAAGCATTTGGCAGGTGGGGATTGGGGTTGGGGTGGCTGGGTTTCTGAGGTGAGGGTTGGGATTTTTTAAAGTGATTTTACTGTACTGTATTTTGTGTGTTTTTATTATTGTACGCCACCCTGAGCATTAAGGAAAGGGTGAGTTATAAATTTTAATCAATAAATAGATAAAATGTACACTGCCCCTCCCCATTAACTAAATATTGGTGGTTGTGTTTTTTTTTAAAAAAAACAACAAAACAAAACAACTTTTGAGAAATAAAAGCTAACTGAACTGTGAATTCACTGGCACTACCAATGATGTTCTTTAATTTCTATTCTGTTAGACCAAATCTGAGAGATGGAAAGATTTTTGAGAATCAGCAAGCCCAATATGGACTAACTTGGGTTCCCAGCTTTTCCAATAAACTCCTGATCGGTATGTTCACACAGAAGTGTGGCAGTGTATGTACTGGAATGCACTACCAGAATGCAAATGAAGGTAGTAGCGCAAATGTTGGGGTCCTATGATCACAAACAACAGTGTTCAGGATTTTCTGAAAGCTAGGTCATGTGTGGAAGTGATGCATTAGAGATGCAGAAAGGAATGCCTTTTGAACTCCACCTCCTAGATCCAAGAACTGAACCCCCTGTCCTCAGACACCCTACTCCCTAAAAATCAGGGGGTAGGGAATTTGTAGGGGTTGGCAGATTATCAGTGACTGCAGCACTCAGGACTGGTAGATCCTTTCCCTTGCTCCCCTCCTGGGGGTAAAGAGTAACACCACTGCCTCTCCACACAGATCCCATGCCACCACAGACTCCAATCATGGTTCTAGCAGATCACTTTACAGCAGTAAAAGCAGTGGGTCCTTTCTGAAGGAGCAGCAGTGAGGGAAACCGATCTCTTCCTGCCACTGCTCGAAATTTGGGTTGGGGAAGCAAGTGTCTGCCTGGCATCCCTCCTGCACATCATCAATGATCTTGTACAAGCCACAGATACATTTTAAGAGTGATAAAGTATGTCCCTAAGAGAAGATGACTGATGCATTGCAAAATACCCCATTTAGATCCTGATCCCGTTTAGAACCCCATCCTGCAGCAGAAGGGGAACCTACTCAGGATACAAGCTAGAGCAGGTGGTCATTGAGAACATTTAAGCAGTTTTAAAATATATTTCTCTAGTAATTTAGGAGCACAAACACTTAACTTTCAATGGGACTACTATTCTTAAGTCACTTAAGAACTTCTGGAAATTCCATCCAAAAAAGTGGTTTTAAAAAAATATATTTTAAATACTGCCACAAACAGAAATGCAACAGATCATATAAAAATGCATATAAAAATGGAAATGCAACAGACATATGAAATAATCCAGGATGCTTATTAGAAGAATTAAAAAATAAATAAAGGGTAAGCAACTCTTGAGCCTTAGTTGGTATAATTACCATCATCATTTGGAGTTGGTTTTTATAGTAGGGTATAAAAAACAGTCAGTAAAACTGACAAAGACTTCAATATACTGTCCATAGTCAGGAAATGTCTATTTAGTCTGCAAAGCAGGAACTAAGAATTGTTGAAGAGAGGAGAGACAGCAGTCTAACAAAGTTTAGAGTAATTGTATCAGGAGCTTTAAGACAATGAGCAGTTTCTCCACTCTGCAACAAATATTTACAATTTCAAGTGGCTCAAAGCAATGTACTCTCTATTTGTAACACTGGAACAAGTCTTTATTTTTAAGGATGCTTTCCTGTTCACATTTGAAATAGGTGTCTTTTTAGTATGAGCAAGTCAGCCCTGTTTTTGAAGTTCTGTAACCTGTACAGAGATTTGTGAAATCCCCTAGGATGAATTAAACAGCAGCCTTAACTGAGGGATTCTTACATTTGTTGTTCCTAGCTTCAAAAAATGACTTGAGAGCTGGAAGCACTTATTTAATTAATTAATTTATTTAAAATGTCTGCCCCACTCTTTCCCTAAGACTTGGGGAGACTTACAGCATTAAAAACAAATAAAACATTAAAAATCCCTCAAGGAACCCCACCCTCAAAAACCCTTCCAGGAGGACTCCTGTCGGAGTCGTTGGCATCAGGCAGTTGAGCAGTTTCTTTGCAAGCTGGGATTCTCCCCCGTTTGTTAGGTGGGTAGAGATCTGGGAACCATATTGACCATAATATTAAGAAGGCTTCAGGATCAGAACCTGCAGGAGGAGATAGCTCAAATCAGAGTCTCAGAACATATGGCAGGTTATCTCCCCTTTATTAGAACCTCCTCCGGGATGGCGGCATATCTATCTTCAGCCATTCCGTTTAGGGGGAAGTATTTGTTCCTTTGTGCGAGGCTTAATGCCTTGCCTACAGCCTTATTTGAGGGGCGTCTTAGGGCCAGACCTTTCGCCGAGCATCTCTGCCCCTTTGATGGGCAATGTGTGGAGACAGTTCATCACATACTATTCAACTGTCATCTTTATGACTCCATTCGCTCAGAGTTTCTTACCCCTTTCCTTCAGAGGTTCCCGGGGAGAACTGAGCAGAATCTTCAGCTTTTGGCCTTGGCTGATGTGGATCACTCCATTACAAGTGCAGTGGCACACTATTTGACGCTAGCATTTAATTTAGGTAGCTTGTGTTTAAATTTTAAGCAGCCCATTGAATTAGGGTTAGTTTGTGGCATCTGCTTAGAAAAGTGTTGTGTGTTTTCCCTGTGTTTTCCTTGTAAATAATTAGTAATTCTGAGTGCCATAGCTGCTGGATAACTTTGGCAACGGATTTACGGCTGTTTGGTGTTTATACAGTTTTGTTTTATCATGTCTTTTGTATGGTTTTGGCCTAGGCCGCAAATAAATTTATTATTATAAAACCCTTCCATCCCAGCCCCTATTCCCACCTGCCAAACGCTTTGCCAAAAAGAAAGGTCTTATGCTACCTTCAGAATATGCTCAGGCTCGGGCTCTGACGGACCTCCAGGGGAAGGGAGTGCCACAATACTAGGGCAGCAACTGAGGAATGCCTCTCTGCGGGCCTTTTTATGAACAAGACTGGCACGTGGTACCCACAAGAGGATTGTAGTGGAGCATGGTAGCAAGGGTGGTCTTTCAGATATGTGAACATATTATAAATAGTTTGTATTTGTTTTTGGTTTCTGAATCTCTATGGTAGGAGTGGGAAACCTCAGGCCTGAGGGCCAAATTCAATCCCACAGATAGCTCCCAGGATCCAGTTTCTATCCCCTAGCACTGAAAGACTGAGCTCAGAGTATAAGGGAGCAGAGATGATGGCATGGACACAGGGACAGAGAACAGATCCATGCAATAGATCTGTGATCTGGCTCCTACTCTGTCTGAGCGCACTCTTGCACACTCCTGCCCCTGACTTCTGCGTGGCCCTCCGAGCTTGTACTCATTTTCAAACTGGCCCCTATGAAGGGAAACATTCCCCACCCTGGCTCTATGGTCATACTTTAATTACATGTTCAAGCTTTTCTCCAAAAATATAAGGTGAGGCCTGGAAACTTACTTTCCCTCCCTTAAAAATGAAATCTTATGATTTCAGCTGCAGGAGCATTAACAAACATCTAAAACAGGGAGACTTGCAATGAAATTGTAAGAGTTAGCAAACCTGAATACTGTCATAAATGAATATAATGTTAAAACTGAAATTAAAATGTAAGCAAGGCACACAGACAGGAGCACATTGCATATTTTCCTCCAGTGACCTGAATCTTGTAGCCTTTTGTCAGGTTTTATATTCTTTATTGTTCGATAATTGTGCCAAAGCTCAAAAAGAAGCAATTGATTGAGTGATTAAGCTGAAAAATGTGAAACTTGGTCCTAGAAATAGAAAAACATTTAGTCTATACCCTAAACCAAAAAACATTTTGGTTTCAAAAAAACATTAAGGCATGATCATTTCTATTATATTCTATCTACGAACGTTGAGTATAACAAAACTTAAATTCCAAAAAACATTGATAAAAGAAACAAACAATGTAGTACAACAAACCTTAAACACCAAAAATCATGGAAGTGAATTAGGCTTAATTCTCCAAATTACATAACATCAAAATTAATGTACCACAGTTAATTATTGGAAATCACCAACTCATCATCAAAATTAATACATCCCTTTAACTCTGTCCTTTCAAGCATATATTAGAAGGTGAGATTATGCAAGTAGTTTAAAAATTAAAGTTAAGACAAATTATGTTAATAAAATAAATTTACATTAATTGAAAAGGAAAAGAAAGATCAATTTATATTAATAGAAAGAGAAGAGAAAGACAAAGAAATAATTGATAAAATAGAAAATATAGCACATTCACTTGGATGATTGAAACTCTCCACACGATAGCGTTAAGTAAGGTTTTGTGTTAGAAAGATATTGTATTATCTATTTAATGCAGTGTGCGTTTATGCTCAAAACTTAAAAGATTTCATAATCTACCAAAGGACAGAGTTAATGGGGTGTATTAATTTTGATTAGATCAAATGCTGCATGGGAGCAAGCTGGACTACATTTTCCTGCATGCTCCCAGAGAGCTTTCTGAGCATGCTCACAGAAACTGCACTCAGTGAAACAGCGGCCCCACTCCAAGTGAGTCCACAGTGGCGTGCCTGGCTCCCAAGGCTTTTAGGTGAATTTGCTGCCCCCCTTCATTGTCCCCAACTGTCGCCCTTTCCTGTCCCACACTTCCCTGCCCCCTGCTGCCCTCAGCAAAATCCTTGAGCAAGGGCAGGAAGTGGAGGCAGAGTCCCTATTGGTGGGACTCGGCAAGACAAGGTCGAAAGCAGAGATTTAAAATCCAAGTAAATCCAAACCCTGAGTTTCAGCCCTAATTTGCACACAACTTTATTTGCATGCAATCTGTGAGCTCCCCTGCAGAGACAGAAAACTCAGAGAGAGGGAGGCCATCCAGAGAGATCCTCTGGCTACAAGGATCTGAAACCCAGACAGCAAGTGATCTCGCCAGCAGCAGTTGGTGCTGGGCTGCTATGGGAGAAGGGAGTTAATTCATAGTTCCTACGAGAGGGAGGTACTCGAGAGTGGACCTGTAAGAGCCAGCAGGGAGTCAGGAAGCTCCAGCGAGCCCAGCCAGGAATATGTGAACAGCCCAGTGGTCAGGAGGTGGAGGAGTGCAATTTCCAGTCAGGGAGTTGGACATAGGTGCCACTGAAAAAGCCAGAGACATGGGAGCTCCCAAACTCAGCGAAACCCGCTGCCCCCTTTGCTTCTCCCTGACACAGTGAGGCAAGGCTGTAGAGAGCCCTCACCATGTGCCTGGTTACAGGGGCCAGGCCCTGCTCTTTCTAAGAGCCCTACAGTGGCCTCTACTTTCACCAGGACAGGTTGTGGGGGCACCACTCCCTCTCAGTGGGACCCCAAACCGGGGACCCCTTATTTTATCTTTGTCCTGGGTCCGGCAAATCCAAAGGCCAGTCCTGAGAGTAACAAACCCACAGTGGGTCCTTGGTGTGAGCAGCAGGGGTGAAAGTTGCAGGAAAAGCAGGCAACTTCCAGCCTCAGCAGCAGACACACAGACACTAACATTTTTGGATCAATCAGGATCCCAGCTCTGCATAGGGACCCTTAAGTAGCAGTGCTCTGCCTTGTCCAGCGCAATAGCCCTCCTCAGAGTGCTGAGCCCTACCCCAGCCCTGCTCAGCCCCGCTCAACTGTGCATGCGCAAAAACTAAGTTTAAACTTCCAAAGTTTAATAACTCTTAGAACTTCACTAAACACTTTCAGTCCATTAAAAGCACTTCCAATCACTACTCAGGCGAATTTATAAGTCAGAATCGCAAAAATAAGAAAGGTATCAGCCACCAGTAAAACGATAAACCAGGCAAAAATCGACCACTACTAATTAACTTTAAAATAATTCTAACTTTAGAATGGCTTAATCGATCTGCTTCAAATTTTGCATTGATCACACTATTCCCTAAAAGAACACACAGTGAAATTTTCAGAAAGAAAACGGAACCCGTTTATTCGCAAAACCATTTTTAAGATTCAGTGTTTCTAATGGTAAGTGTTCTTGCCTTTAACTAGAGAGTGCCTAGCAGCGCTCTCTAAAACCTCTCAGCTACAGTACTGCAAATCCAGGCTAAATCCCACTAGCTTCACTTAAGTTATTCTATGTATATAGCAATGTAATTTAGGTAAGAATTTGTCCTTCTAAGCATATATTTCAAGACTGGGCAGCCCAATCCTCAAAGTGCTCTGCTAACACTACCCCACTGAGGCGACTGGATCTTGTACCAATAGTGTGCTCCAAAGAGTTTAATCTGTTTAGCTCTTTTTACATGGCACTTTTTCAGTTCATGAGAATTTATGTGAATACATTTTAAGGCTTATTCCACTAGCTCTCACCATTTAAAAAGTGTCCTTCCTTGTCAAATAGCTTCCGAACAGCACATTCCAAGTGCTAATTTATGTAACACTCTTTACCAAACAGAGCAGAACATAAATAAAATAAGAAAACCAGGGGCGGCTGGTGGCTTTTTAGTTTGGAGGGGCAGTAAGGCCGTCTGGCCCACTGGCGGAGCCAGGGCACCGGTAGGCAGAGCCAGGGCACCGGTAGGCGGAGCCAGGGCACAACCCAGCAGCAAGGAGTTCCCAGGGTGAACATCAGAAGATGGAAGAAAACACAGTAGTCTAAAATGCACTTCAAGCTTAAAATGAATAACGTATAAACCCCAAGCACA
>QEPC01013356.1:964764-976146 GCA_003113815.1 Sphenodon punctatus
GCGGAAGCCGGACTGGAGAGGGTCCAGGGAGGAGTTGGCAGAGAGGAGGTTCAGGCAGCCGGAGTAGACGACATGTTCCAGGAGCTTCGAAGCAAAGGGAAGGAGGGAGACCGGCCGGTAACTTCACACATGGAGAAGCCTGTTTATTAGGTTGGACACTCTAAACATGTGAGTGGGGTGCTGCATGGACCAAACCGAGGTCCGCACCCCCACTTTACCGGGTTTGAGTGACTCAGTTTCCCTCACGTACAGCCCACTTAAACCAGTTTTCTCTCTCTGGCCGATTCAGGCCTGCTGCAGGGACAACTCCTTTGTCACTCAAGGGCCTGATCCTTCCCGTTTACAGACTTTTTAACCTCTGGGTTTGCAAGAGCTTGAGAACTCTTGTGGCTCACTTGTATTCCAATGTTAGACAGACACTTCTTCATAAAAATAAGCATTAAGCTTATTGATTACATAAGCAAGATAGTTGATACAGAATGGTTACTAGAAATTAAAGGTAAATATAACGCATTCCTGCTCTATACTGGTTGTGTTCCTAAGTAAGCATCTTACCCTACAAAAGTCCATAGGTTTCTCTCAGCCCTTGATGTAAGTGACTGGGCCTTAGAGTTGCTAGAGAGCAAAATCCTGTCTCTCACTTCATGGTTCAGCTCAGCCCTCCTGGCTGCAAGATGGTGAGTGAGTTCCTGATAGTCCCTACCCCCTCTGGGGTACCACTCCTTATAGCCCCAGGAGGAAACTCCTCGTATCTTCTTGAGGATTCTAGAATTCCCTTTATCAGCTTTCTCTGTCTCTGCACGTAAGCAATGGCCGCCGGCATTAGCATCTTTAATGTCTCTGTCTAGGCCAGGGTTCCCAAATACACATTCTTTGTATCTCGTTGCATTTCCTGGAGATTGGTCACGTGTCACAGCCCTAATTTGAGTTTTACAGTTCTCCATTATAACATTACATACATGTAGAACCTTTTGCTTTACATATTTACCAGGCTTGTAGTCTACATGTAGGCCCGTGTTACACGTGTGTGACCCTATGTTCCTCAGTGACAGCCCCCCATAAGATTGCATGTGAAGCAGGCACGACAGAGTCCTGTAACATGCTGAGACTGCTGTGTCCTACCGATGTGTGTAGGGATATGCAACCCCTCTACCTCATTTCCATGTGTTTGAATCTTGTTAAAGTTAGACCTTTGGGTTTCCAAACCCTTTGTCAGCCCTGTGGGGCTATCATGTTCATGTGTTTTCCACCATGTCATAGTGGAGTGAGCCTTAGGAGTCAGTGTTTCTGGGTTCACTCTTTTGCGGGGGTATACCCTGAGGTGTCTGAATAAGACTGTGACAAATGGGTGGGAACGCCATGTTAACAACCTTTGTTCCCCAGTTACAAACTTTGGCCATGTTTCCAGATTATCTGGAAGCCTGTTTCTCATTGACTGTATGTCTTTTTGCCATGTCCCCTCTTCTATCTCTGATGTGGCTGGGGTGTCCAGACTGTAGATCATAAGCAGTAGTATGATCTAAAGGAGAGAGTATGGCATGCGTGTGAGTGCTTTCACATTGCTGAGTGCCCCCATCGTATAGCACATGTTACTTTACATTTGAACACCCTTTGCACCTGGAGGATTGTCGTAATCCTCAGTGAGAATACTTGTGTTCATTGTCTTTTGCCTTTCCCTCCTGGCTGTGCTGGTGTGCTTGAACATTTGAGCATTCAAATCAGTCACCGAGCCAAAACGTTTGTGTTTCTTGTGCCCTGCCCCCAGGTTCTGTTTGTACCTCCAGGATCCCCTGGGTTCGTATAACCATGTATTTCTCCTTCCTGGGAGTCTTGAGAGAGATGATTTTGCATTCTACCAACTAAGAGACCAGTGCCCACTCGCTTACACCAAAGGACTGAGAGAAACTTACGGGTCTTTGTAGGGTAAGATGCTTATTTAGGAACTCAACCAGTATAGATCAGGAATGCGTTATATTTACCTTTGATTTCTAGTAACCACTCTGTATCAACTATCTTGCTTATGTAATCAATAAACTTACTACTTATCTTTATGAAGAAGTGTCTGTGTCTAACATTGGAACACAAGTGAGCCACAAGAGTTCTCACGCTCTTGTGAACCCAGAGATTAAAGTCTGTAAACGGGAAGGATCGGGCCCTTGAGTGACAAAGGGGTTGTCCCTGCCACAGGCTTGAACTGTCCAGAGAGAAAACTGGTTCAAGTGGGCTGTGCGTGAGGGAAACTGAGTCACTCAAACCCGGTAAAGTGGGGATATGGACCCTCCAACCTGTGACAGTGGCGCCCCAACGAGTAGGGTCAAGCTCAGCTTGTGGACCAATGTGTAGAAAGTAGAGGCGCACTGCCAGGTGACTGGACTCCTCTGCAGATATGGGATTTGCTCCCCTCAGAGTCTGACAGCCCCAGGAGTCGGGAACTCAGCTCTGAGAGGGTGGAATAAGCAGATCCTTGAACAGCGTGTGCTGAGTTTGTTGTTTTAGTTTTAATTTCAGGCCAGGGAGAGTGGAAAAATAGGGCTCCCAAAGCACTTGCACCACCTGAGAAAGTCAGAGCTGAGCAGGGAAGCCTGAAAGAGAGGTCTCGAAGCAGAAGGCAAAACAAAATAGCAACTGAAACAGCTGATACAAGAATTTGAAATGAGCACGAACGAAACGGATGGAAACGGAGCGGTGGCAGCAAATCCCCCTCCACCAAATCCCTCTCCAGCCGACCAGCAACCACTAGATGGAGATGCGCTGCAAAACGTGCCCCAAAAACCCCTTCCAACTCATCGGCAACCAGGGGGACAAGATCCAAACCCTGAACTCGAGATGGCCAGAATAAAAATGGGACATAAGCTCAGACTGGAGAAACTAAAACAAAAAGAAAAACAGAGAGAGAGAGAGGACAAAGAGAGAGAGCGAAAACACCAACTAGAGCTCCTCAAAATGCAGGTAGATGCAGGGATCCAACCCACAATACCCTCTGTACCCCAGAAAGGGACAGGAGACAGCTGATCAGAGACTATTCGGCACTTTTGCCCCTATACAAAGAAAGTGAATGCGTTGATAAATTTCTCACAACTGCCCAAGCACATCTTTCAACGGGAAAAGATTCCCGATGACTTGTGGATCAATCTGCTGACACCCAAGATCCCCGAGAAGGCAAGAAATGTGTACAATGTAAAGCTCGAGGAAAACCAAGCATTGACTTTTGAGGAATTAAAAAAAGCAGTTCTTGAGGAGTACAGAATCACCCCAGAAACTTTTCACCTGAAACTATGCAACTCTGGAAACATGGCCTAAGTTTGTAACTGGGGAACAAAGGTTGTTAACATGGCGTTCCCACCCATGTCACAGTCTTATACAGACACCTCAGGGTATACCCCTACAAGAGACTGAACCCAGAAACACTGAATCCTGAGGATCACTCCATTATGACATGGTGGAAAACACGTGAACATGATAGCCCCACAGGGCTGACAGAGGGTTTAAAAACCCAAGGTCTAACTTAAATAGGATTCAAACACCTGGCAAGGAGATACGGGGGTTGCATATCCCTACACACACCGGTAGGACACACCAGTCTCAGCATGTTGCGGGACTCTGTCATGCCCGCTTCACATGCAATCTTACAGGGCACGGAGGAACATGGGGTTACACACGTGTGATACTGGCCTACATGTAGACTACGTAAAGCAAAACATTCAACATGTATGAAATGTTACAATTGAAAACTGTGACACAAGAAAACTCCAGGAAGTAGGGACAGTTAAAAAGAATGTGTGTTGGCAACACTTGCCAGACGGAACCCTGTGGAGATGTAAATGGACCTTCATGTTTGCCTGTGTTGCCTATGTGACACACTTCAGGTTTCCCCAAGGCGGGAAACGAGAGACAAAGAAAGGAGGAAGGGTACTTAAGCCAGTAAGTCACCTTTGGGAGCTCTCTCCCTGAGCAATCTCGAGCAGTTACATCTACATACGAAAGCCTGCCAGCAAGTCAGGCTGGAGACCATGAACTGAGAGAGATGATTTTGCTTTCTACCAACTAAGAGACCAGTGCCCAGTCGCTTACACCAAAGGACTGAGGGAAACTTACAGACCTTTGTAGGGTAAGATGCTTATTTAGGAACTCAACCAGTATGGAGCAGGAATGTGTTATATTTGCCTTTGATTTCTAGTAACCACTCTGTATCAACTATCTTGCTTATGTAATCAATAAACTTACTTCTTAACTTTATGAAGAAGTGTCTGTGTCTAACATTGGAACACAAGTGAGCAACAAGAGTTCTCAAGCTCTTGCGAACCCAGAGAGTAAAGAGCCTGTAAATGGGAAGGATCCGGCTCTTGAGTGACAAAGGGGTTGTTCCTGCAGCAGGCTTGAACTGACCAGAGAGAAAACTGGTTCAAGTGGGCTGTGCGCAAGAGAAACTTAGTCAAACCTGGTAAAGTGGGGATGCGGACCTGTTTACTAGGTGTTCACCTCCACTGGTCACATGGAGGCCAGTAGCCCAACCTACGAGCTAATGTACGTCCATGTGTCTCTATCCCATCAACTAGTGTGCATGCAGTGCCTCCACACGTACAGGTCCACCAGCACCATAGAGTTGGGGGCAGAAATCCTAAGGTGTCTAAGAAGCAGCTACTTCCTGACCCTTTCCCTGTGCTCATTCTCACTGGTGCTGCAAGTTGGGGCTGCCTGCAAGCCCATGGAATACACACATGGAGATGCCTGTTTATTAGGTTGGACACGCTAAACATGCGAGTGGGGTGGTGCATGGACCAAACCCTGCCTGTAAGGGGCTGTCATCTTGCTTAACACCCTTGATCTAACCCTCCGAAAGATGAAGCAAGACCACTTATGGGAACCTGGAATCTTGGCCTGCTGAACAATAAAGATCATACTATTTACAATAGGGAGGAGGGGAGATTGCTTTGGCACTTAGCAACTTGGCCCCCTCTCCTGCAACAAAGGGTGCTTTAAAAAGACCTGCAAAACTAGTAAGCCTATCTTAAGGCACAGTATGAGGCAACAAGAAATCTATGGCATCAAAGGCTATGTCATGCAAGCTACATGTTCAGGTTCATGGGCCTGAGTTTTCCCCATCCCTGGAATATAGATTCACCTCTTCTTAGATACAGAGGAACCACCGTCTATATCTGTGCTAGTATATGAAGGTCAAAATAGGGTGTAGCTTCAAAAACAAAAAATACTTCTAGGCAATTAACTCCTCCCCCTCCCCATATTCAATAGCAGGTGAAGTGCCAACTTCTTTTTAAAAAAAAAACTTTTGAGACTTTACTCCTTGCAAGGGAGGCTGGAGTGCATAAACATGGGGCCAAGAGCATTCTAGGGAAAGTTACTTTCCAGTCACTGCACAGGAGAAACAGCTGCAATTAAAGCATAACAGAGTACGGCCACTTGCCCACATTACCAAGACACAGCTGGGAAACTCCCAGCGGCCAAACTCACAAGTAGTTCAGAACGTGGATGCGGCGGTAAAAGCGTCGTCAGACGCATCGCCCAGTGATTTCTTTCACAGGGTTGGATTTTGAGCCCTGTCATCCGTGAGCGAAATCGCCACAGGACCGTGCTGGATGATACATAGTCTCCCATGTCCATGTTCCGAGCTACTCATTAGTTTGGCTGCTGGGAAAGCAGCATTAATTGTTCCTGTGAGAGTGTTTTCCTTATAAAGTTGTATGTGTGGGGTGGGTGAGAGTGAGGGCTGATTGACAAGCAGATCATCAGTAAAATCATGCTGTTAGTAACCCCCTAATGAGAGCTTAATGTAGTCAATAAAAATAATCCTTATGTGCAGAGTTGTGTAATAATTACAGAAAATAAAGCACTGCCCCACCCTCTGCAGCACCTTCCCAACTTGAACTCCACAACAAAACACACTTGTCAAAGCTTGTGTGAGAGAACTGGGATTACTGAAGGGTGGTGCGAGACCATGCTGCATCAACTATAAATGCTGTACTGAAGTGCAGCCCAAAGCAACGTAAGCAGAGTGAAGGAGCTGAGAGAAGCTGAAGGAGAAACCATTTGGCTTCAGTTGTTTAACAAACAATGGTGGGCAATACACAATCCTGGAAGTGCCTCTGTTTGTTCTTCCAAATCTCTGGCTGAAAAGGGGGCTGGATTTCTTTTGAACAAATCAGTTTGAAATTTCCATTCATCCTTTTCCATGCAGCCTCTGCCTGTATGAATGATTCACCCAACAAAAGAAGAGCTAGGCGTAGGCCACCCATACAGCTTTTTACATCAATGAGAGCAAATCCTTGAATCTTCTAGAACTAGGAGGGGGGAATCGTGTGGGGCTTCTGTAGCTTCAGGTTTCATTATGATGTTTACAAGCCCTATATGATTCTATGGTAAGCAGTAGTGTATGCAATGGGGATAGTTTGGGGTTTAGTTATTAAAGGCAACATAGGACCAGGCTCCCAATTCTAGCATATCACCAACACTGGAACAACTGCAAAACCTCATCCAGAACACAAAGAACAAAATACAACATAACGTCAGTATAATGAACCCACAGGACCGAGCAAAAAATGCATAATATCAGAACCTTCACTATGTAATATGTAATTGGAAAAAGTGATTGTTGAAGCTGGGATTGTTATTAACAGAGGCTGCATTATAAGCAGGGTTTGTTATTGATTTCAATTTATATCCCACCCTTTCCCTTAGACTCAGGGTGGCTCACTTTTCAACTTTTAACTCAACTAGTAATCTTCACAACAAACCTATGAGGTAGGTTAGGTTGAAAGATCTGTGACAAGCCCAAGGTCACCTGTGGGTTCATGGCTAAGGCAAGTCTTGAACCAGTGGCCTCCCCCGACCTCCCCTTAACCACTACACTATACTGGCAAACACTGGAGAACTAGTGGGAATTTTGTCAGAACTCTGAACAGCTGTGTTAAACAGTGTCCTATAGCACTGGGATTTTGAACTCCCAGCACTGTTAACGCTATGCAAATTCTAATCGCTTCAGCTAAATATTTGGCAATGCTAAGTAAAGACATTTCAAAATCTTGGAGATTCCAGTCTTTTGGAAAATTACAGCCCCATGTTTCCCTGGAAAGTACACATTACCTCCAACAACATGCCTGGTCTCAACAGAGAGAATTTGACTGGTTTATCTTTCAGAAGTCCCTGCAGTCGAGCTAGCTGGCAACTGGCCTTTGGCCCACGTGTGGTTAACTCCGCTTCTGTAGAGCATCTGTGCACGTTCAGTGCGGTGTTGATGCAATCAGCTTTCTGGAGGTGAGCCAAGTCTTTGTTTCGTCAAATGCCCATTGAAAAGGAAAGCATACAAAATAAAGCAATTACAGGGGGAAAAATGAGTTTGATTTTATCCCTAGAGTAACACTCCTGCTTCTCTCACATAGTCAAACAGCATTCCTCTCATAGGGTAAAAACATACATCATGCTGGCCCAGTTAGGCTCGGTTCGGCCCAGCTGGGCCAACGTCATGGCTGGCCGTCTGTTTGCGGCCTGCCAAAATGGGCGCCATTCCTACCCTAGGCAGGTAGGAGCCAGGAGGGAAATGTGGGCCCAGTGTGAGCCCAGCTGCTGCCTGGCCAAGACAAGACAAGACAAGACAAGACAAGAGAGCCGGGTGGGACCATGTGTTCCAGGTCCAGCTCCTACTGGCTTTGGGGAGGCTGCCATGGTAGAGAGCCATGGTTGCCTATTTGTGGGGCAATGTCAGGAACGCTGTATACATTTCAACATTATTGCACAGTGAGAAGCGTTCCAGAGGCCTGGGGTGAGTGTCACGGTAGCGATTCATTAGTAAGATGGTATGATACAACTGTCTCTACTCGGTACTATTACAGCCCCATTCTTTTGCCCCACCCCCAAATTCTAGTTGGTTTTAATGGAATCTGTAGTGTTGGTAGGAATACTATACATTATAAACAAAATAGAACTTTTCAGGTTCAGGAGTTTGTGTGAGTGGGGGAGAAAGAGGCGCTTAAGTGCCTCCCTTGGGAGAACATAAGAATAAGCCAAGCTGTTGGACATTTCAACCTGCAGCTGTTTCCATTAAGCAGCATGGGGCACTGCAGACAAAAGATTCAACTGGATCGCTGAAAGCACCTCCTCCTTTCTCTCTGTCTGGCATTAGTTTTGCTCTGGCTGCTAGACCTTTGCACCAGATAATAAAACTGACTGTCGTCATTCATCAAAAGGAAGAGCTCAGTCTCCCAACAAAACCAGTTTTATAAAAGAATAAGACACAGAGTACACCACTTCTGTCATATTATCTGTGTCAGAAGTCACTGGCTCAAGTCCAAGGACTACAACCTCTGTGAATGGATGAGAGTAACCGTGCCATACACTCCTTCCCCAACACATCCTGCCCCAGTACAGAGTGTGTGTTTCATAGAGAGCGAGAGAGAGCTAGGATACCTCATATAACATTTGGCCTAAACAGGCACTTTGGATTAAGTGCTTCAAGAGTGTTTCCTCACATGTGTAGCAATAAATATACTTTCTGGAGTGCCTCGCTGCAATTAGAACAGGTTATTTTTTTAAAATCACCATACTTCCAGAAGAGCCATCCTTGCTAGCGGTTAAACCCTTGCCGTGCCTCATTAGAACTGTATAAAGGTTAAGCACCTAAAAATTATTCATCAAGCTGTTGCTCTAATTCTTTTCCCCAATTCTCAGCCACCTTATCTGATAGAGGAAGCAGCCTTGTTTTCCCAAATTTCATTAATTAGGCCAGCTCCTTAGTCAGATTCCATGAGGGCCGCAGAGAAAAAGAATCCCTAATTGGGAAGATGTAAAATGGCCACAGAACTAATCCAGAACCGCTACAGCGGTGTAGAGCTGGCAGAAGGGCTGGTTGACTAGCAGAGTTTTCGGTACACATGCCTTGCTTTATTCCTTCCCTAGCCCATCCACTAAGCCTGCTATATGCCAGGGTGCATGGAACTACTGCAGAGAATAGGTCCAAGATGGTCTGGATGAACAATCTTTCCTAGACAGGATCTTGGCCTTCTCACTCTGTTCCAGGCAGCAAAACTGGACTGGTTTAAATCACAGGGCAGCATCTTTACAGAGGGGAATGAGGTCAGGATTATACACTATTTTACTGTTCTATTACAATTTACATGCTACCTTGCAAGTTGCACGCACGCACACGCACACACACATTCTATAGATGTGGATGTACAACTTGAAGACCAGAGCAACTAAAAATATTCCAGCATGTTACACCTTTGAATAAAACTGACTGACACTTTAGATGGACCAGTTTACCTTCTTGATGGGGATCTGGGGCTGATGTCATGAAGAAATAGGGTGGCTTTTTGTAAAGCTCAAAATCTACGTGCCGTTGGTCCCAGCTCCATCTGTCTCGATCTAGTACTGGCTCCAAAGTGCTAGCGTGGAGAATGTTCTCCTGCCATTCCTAGATGAAAGTGGCATATCTTTAAAAAGTCATATTACAGCCCAACAGAAAGCTGCCAAGCGAGAGGGCAGCAGGAGTGGCAGTGTTACAAGAGAGGAACCCTTCGCCCACTCACCATGCTCTGAAGGCCATAGCAGCGGTGTTGGCCAGCTCCTTGCCAAATGTTGCCAGTTCCAACTCCCCAGCACTCCTCCCTCTCACTCTTCCTTTGAGGCCCATTGCTTTCACCTCTACTCACCACTCCACTTCCATGTTGTTGTCATCTACCACCCCCTCCCCTCAAGCTCCTTCTCTTAATTTTTCTCTGACTTTGATACAATGCTTGCTTTCTTCCTTTCCGACAACAATATTCCCACACTCTTCCTTGGGGACTTCAATATGGTCACATCCTCTGACCCTGCTGCTTCCTACTTTCTCTCGCTGACCTTTTGACCTTCACTTGTGGACTGCCTGCCTGCATGACACATTGTGATGGCCACTCCCTTGAACTAGTCTTATACAAAAAACACTGTTCTCCCTCAGATCTCTCTCTGACATCCTTCCAGTCTCTGACGATCAACTTGTTTCATTCAATGTCTCCCACTTGTCCCCTCCCATTTCCCCAACCTCTCACTCTTTCTGTGACCTTCAATCCATCAACTCTCTGGACTTTGCTTCCTCCTTCTCCCTCTTTCTCTCATCTGTCTCCTCCCCCACCTGCCCACTCTGCTGTCTCCACCTTCAACTCATCCCTTTCCTCCACCCTTGACTATCTCATTCCCCTCTTGTGTTGCCTATCCATCGTATAAACCCCCGTCTTTGGCCACCTCCATTCACCACCTCCGGCGGAAGTCTCGTGAGTTTGCTGACTTCCTCCACCTCGTTTGTACTTTCCGCATTTAGTGATGCCCTTTCCTTGGCCAAAAACTGCTATTACTCCACATGAATCTCACTCCTGCAACTCCCACCGTCTCAACATTTGCTTCCCTTCTGAAGCCTCCCTGTCCTTTCCCTTCCCTCCCCCCCTCTCTCTGTGCACAGGATCTTCTCTGTTTTTTTAACAAGCTTGATAAACTTCACCTTGCAATTGCTTCTCAGCCTTCTCCCTTCTCCATTTCCTTCCCTGCTATTCCCCCTCCTGCCTCTATTTATTTATTTATATATAAATAAATACATATTTATATTTCTTTTCTCCTTCTCCCTAGCTTCCCTTAATGTCACCTCCCCCCGCTCTTCATCCAATCCCTCCACCTGCCCCCATGCCTTCTCACCTCCTAACAGTGATTGCCCCCAACGTTGCACCTTCTCCGCTGCACATCATTAATATCTTCCTTTCTACTGGATCACTTCCATTGGCTTTCAAACATGCCACCATCTCCTCTATCCTTAAGGAGGCTACTCTTGACCCCTCTGACCCTTCCAGCTATTGCCCCATTTCACTCCTACCCTTCACTTCCAAGCTCCTGGAGCAGGCTGTCTACACACATCTTGATTTCCTCTCTTCCAATTCCTCCCTTGACCCCCTTCAATTTGGCTTCTGTCCTCTCCATTCAACTGAGACTACCCTCACCAAAATCACCAATGACCTTCTCTTATCTAAGTGCCTCTCCTCCATTCTTGTCCTCTCGATCTCTTTGCCGCCTTTGACACTGTTGACCATGGCCTCCTCCTGGAATTCATGATGCTCCCTTGGTTTCTGGGACTCTGTTCTCGACTTGTTTTCTTCATATTTCTTGAACTGCTTCCTCAACGTTTCTCTTGCTGGTACCTCCTCTGTGTCACTTCCCCTCTCTGTGAGAGCCCAAGGGTCTGTCCTGGGCCTTTTCTCTTCTTCCTTTACACTCTTTCTCTGTGTAAACTCACTGAATCTCACAGCTTCCAGTATCACCTGTATGCTGATGATATACAACTCTCTCTCCCCCACTCCCACACTGTCCCCCTATCCAGTTTCATATTGCTGACTGTCTCTCTGACATCTC
>QEPC01013367.1:13947-28222 GCA_003113815.1 Sphenodon punctatus
TAAATGAGGGGAAGCTCTCACCCTGACAATCTCATTCTGCCTTTCTATATCATGCAGTCTAACAAGGACCTCCGCTCTAAGGATAGCAAGATCTTTACCTATAAAATAATTGGGGAAAAATCTCAACCCTGATTCAGATCTCAGTGGGATTTCTTGCTTCTCCTCCTCTCCCAGCACCAGGCTGGTCTCCAAACCCAGAGAAATTAAATGGAGGAGGAAGCTATGTTTTCCCCTCCAAAGATCTCTTACCTTGTCCAGGGCTGGCAGTTCGGGGGACATAGCCCAGGGGCTATGAGATGTCTCTGTGGGAAGCTGCTAAGAAAGCTGCGACAGAGATGATCAGGATTGGGATGGGGAGAGCAGGGGGGAGGGCAGACTCAGCAGACATCTTCAGCATTCTATTGGCTAGCAGGAATCGGCAGCCAATAGCATGCTGAAGAGCAGTGCTGAGCCCATCTCTTCCCTTCAACTCTTCCCCCTCCCATAGGGAAATATGTGTGTGTGGGGTTTCTTTCCTGGTGGGGCCATGCTTAGCTAGGACTTGCAGGCCCATTTAGATGGACAGGTGTTCCGTGTTTTCCTGTTCCCCCAGGTTTGGTCAGCTTGCTGCACACAGTGTGCTCTGGCATCTTCTGGAGTCCCGCAAGCTAGACTGGCCTGGATCTGCTTTGCACATCTGGTGGTCACTCTTCAAATGGACAGATCAACCCAAGGGTGAAAATGGAACTGCTTAAACCCAATGTGACTGAAAAACATGCTTGAGACCAACAGCCAATGCTTATTTTGTGTAAAAAAAATAAAAAATGAATTGCCAAGACCCAAGCCTGTTGCAGAAGCCATTCTTTCTGCCCCCAAAGCCACACCCCTCACCCCAGAGCTTGTCAGATCAAGGAATTAAAACCTATTCAGTTGGGTTAGCACTGAACTAACTTGCCCCTCTGTAACTAAGTATAAAACAGGAGCTCTTGTAATTGCTTCTAGATGTGTGCGCGGTACCATGCTATAAAATCACACACCACGTAAAAAATCCTGTGGGTGGGGTTGAAACGTGATGTCATGTGCATTATTAGCTACTTGCACATTCTTTAGCGCTGTGGACTAAATACCTCTGGCTAACAATGCACGTGACATCACGTCTAAACCCTGCCCGTGGGATTTTTTACGTGGTGCGAGATTTTACGGCACTGCACTGCATGCACGTCTAAAGACGGTCTTAATCTATACAATGGCCAGTGCAAGGATTAGGGCAGGAAACTCATTAATGAAAGCCAAATAAACCATCCATGTCTCGTCTGACTTTTGTTTCCAACTCTGAAATGGTGAATATTCGTCATTTCCTGGTCTTTCATATTCCAGGATGCATACTCCTCCTGGGAGCATTTCCCGAGGCTTGGCCTGCCCTTGAATTTAATTGTTGGGGCTGAGCCCTAGGAAACCCCCCACCACACACACATTATGCCCTGCCAGCATCCCATTTCTCAAAATCCCGAACCCTATCCACTTCAGTGGGGTTTGGGTGCAGTGAGAACTGTAAGCACATGCTTAAGCCTTACTTTGACACTGGGCGTCTTTAGACATAACAAAGATCGGGTGTCAAAATCCCTAAGCACGTGTTTGACCATTATGTGTAAGCACTAGGGATGGGAATTTCGGTTTCGGATAAAACCGAAAGTACCCAAAAATGGCCATTTCGGATTAATCAGAAATTTCGGTTCTTTTTCGGTTTCGTTACTATCGGATCTTTTGCATTGATTTTTGTATCGGATTTTTAACATTGCGGTTTGTCCCCCATTGAAAAAATGCAATGTTAAAAATCCGGTACAAAAATCAATGCAAAAGATCCGATAGTAACGAAACCGGAAAAGAACTGAAATACATGAGAACCAAAATTGACCGAAATGGAACTCTGGGAAAAATTTCAATCCCTAGTAAGCACCATAACAATCCCAACACCAATTTGGCCACCCATTGAACACGCGATGTGAACACCATTGCATCACAAGGACAATTTGCATTTTCCGGTTGAACATGCACTGGCCAACGTTGAGTCTAATGATATCACGTGGCATGTTAGCAGGTATGACATGGGGAATGAAGCAGCAGTGCTTGTGTGCTGAGATCCGGTGGTGAGCAACACACTGATTTGCCCCAAGATGGGCTGTGTATCTAAACAGCACCACATGGTAAACAGAGGGCCAAACCGGTGTTCATATCAGAGTTAAAATACATATTCAGGCACCCATTGACGTTATGTCTAAAGACACCCTCTGTCTATGTGGCTAAAGAAACGGCAGCGTGGCCCCATTCTTATGAAACAAGGAACAGATTTTATTTTTCCTCTTGGTGAACTACTATGTCCAAGCACTTATTCATTTCAAAACAGTTAGGATCCACAATCCTGACTGCTGACATCAGAGTGCTAATTGGTATGGCCTATTCAGTAATTAATCATCTAGCTAAAATAAAGGCAAACAAGGAGAGATCCTTGCATGGTCACAAAGTAACTGGGACATCAATCAAAGGCTCAAAGATTTTGAAATTATTCTAAATTTAAACAGAGCTCCAGTCCCACTGGGGAACTGTAACCTGCCTAGGAGGCTTAATTAGTCTAACTGCTTGAAAAGCAGCACAAAACGTATGGGTGAAATCCTCTTGACAATTGTTCTATGGGCCCTTTGATAGCTCTAGAAGCGTATGCATGAACTTTGAAGGCTCTTAAATGAAGCCTTTTGCACAGCAGCACAGTATTTCCAAAAGGAGAATTCTAATAATGAGGGGTTACATTTATTGAAGAGATCTGGTTTTTAAGTTTATAAAACCCCAGCAATATGGGGATTCAGCCAAAACACTGACATGAGAGTTGGAGGGGTAACGTGTCGGAGAAGCCTTAATTTTTCAGAAGGGTCTATTTTTGGGAGGCTCTTTTTAAAATAAATAAATAAATGGATATATTTAAGAAGAGAAAATACTTGGTAAGTGAAAAAAGGTATGTAATCATGTAAAAGAAACCAATGATTTAAACGTTTTCCTGACTAATGATTTTTTGTTCAGTTTTAAACTGTTTTCATTGATCAAGCTAGCAGAAGCATGTTAGTGCTGCTTATATGACTTGGTAGTATTTACTGGAGGAGAAATATACTCAGACTTTCACCTATAACAAGGGAGAGAACATGTGTTTTTGTCCTATTCACCTCAGCCAAGTTGCTTAATATATGGCTTACATTTCATCTTCTATTCCACAAAGGGCACTCCACTCCCCTGTTACTACTCCCTTTCCTTGTTTGTGGTATGGATGATGAGAGGTCTGACAGAACAACATGTGTCTCTCTCTGCCCACCTGTTCTATGCAGCTACTTGTTGCTCCAACAAGTAGCCGTTCAGGACTCCATGCCAAGAAATCCTTGCCCAACTCTCTAGTTTCTGGCCAGTTTCCTAAACGTCAAGTCAAAATTCACCATATTGTGCATGAAGCAGCTTTTTACTTACACTGTGCATGAGGAAGGTTAGTGAGTTTGGCAGATGCTGCATGACATACGGGATTTGCTTCATTTATCTTTCTTGTCTATGGAGATCATTTTATAGGTTGCTTATGTGGCCATTATGGATGCCTCTACATTAGGGATGGGTGAACAGAATGCGGTTCGGATGTTCGGTCGTTCGGTTCAAAACCCGAGTTTGGGTTCGATGGTTCAGTTCAGCCGAGTTCGGGTTGGCCGAACTTGGCCGAACAGTCAAAAATAGCGCTATCGAAACCGAAACCGAAATGAAACTGAAACCTAATTTTTCGCCCTGAAAAGACGTTTTTCCTGCCCCTGAACTCATCCAAACACAACCAAACTGTTTGGTCATTCGAGAGTTCGGTTCGGACGTTCGGGTCGGATGTCCGAACAGACCAAGTTTGGTCCGAACTCCGAACATCCGAACCGCATTCGCTCATCCCTACTCTACATGAGCTGCAGAGGGCTCAATCCCCATGTGCCCTGTGGCAAGCAGTTGCTGCTGCCACACTTTGGGGCCAGTGTATGGAGCAGGATAGACGGTTGCCCTCCTGTGATGCAAGTGGGTGGGTGGGTCCACTTTCGGCCAACCTGCCATGCCCCATGGCAGGCCAAGGTGCTGCCCACATGAGTGGGTGCCTGGCCCTACCCTAACACCCTCCTCTGGGCCTCCCACTATCCTGCCCCCAGCCATGATATGGCCGTGCAGGACTGGAGCTAGTGCCTGCCTCTCAAAGCCCCACAGCAGACCTCACCATGCAGTGGCGCAGATGGGCACCGGGCACATGAGTAGCGGTGTGACACCATACCTTGGGCAGCCTTACCCCACTTTGGGAAAGTTGCTACACGCTCCACCCTCGGCCTTGTTCTGCAGATGGAATGTGTAGTAGCCAGCTGCCTGCTCTGCCACGCGGTGGGGTGAATATCTGGTGACTGCCAGGCACACGATTTATTGCATCATGTGGATAGGCTACCCAGAGTGGGGTAAGGCTGTCCAAGGCACAGTAAGTGCATCGTGTGGCTGCACTCGAAGAGTCACCCTTCCAGGCTTTGAAATTTCCCCATATGCTGGTGTAGAACTAGTGGACCTGGCTCTTCCCTCTGTCGCCACCTGTTTTATACAGTATATAAATATCCTTGATTTTATACATTCAGGAAAACTTGTTCTCCAGGGGAAAGACCATCCTATCCAGATAAACTTGACTTGACACAGAAGGGGGTATGGGAGCTTATAGTACTACCTTGGTTCTGGAAACAGCTAGGGATGTGCAAACGCAGTTTTGGGTTTGGCCCAAACTTGGGGTGTTCGGCCCATTCATGAACATCCCGAATCTGAACTGCCTCCCGCCCGAACCGGCCGAATAAAGTTCGGGTTCTGAACTCATTTGGGTGGGGGCAGGGGGGAACCCGGTTTTCCCTCCCCTCTCCAGGCTGTGCAGGTGGAAGAGACGCAGGGGAGCACCTCCCACCCTGCCCAGCCTCGTACATTTTTTAAAAAAAACCATCCACCCCAGAGATCGCCCTACCTGGTAGTGCCAGAACTCCGGCCCTGGTCTGGCAGCGGGTTCAACGACGGTGGTGCTCTGGAGCTAGGGATGGGCGAACAGGGTTCAGAAGTTCGGAGTTTGGCCCGAACTCGGCCTGTTTGGACGACCGAACCTGAATCCGAACACGAACTGACTGAACCGAACTCAATTCCGAATGTCGAAATGACCGAACAGTTCAGTCAGTTCGGATCGCATTCGGGTGAGTTCGGGTGGCAAAAAAAGGTTCACTGGAAGGTCAAATGTGACAGGGAGGGGTAGTCACTGAGGAGCAGACTTCCCAACACCTTCTGAGTTAGTCACTGTTTCTGAGCAGCAGGCGTTTCAGAAGGCTCCCTCTCCCAGCATTTCCCAGTTCCCCAATCCATTGCAATCCTCCTCCCATTTCACCCATCCAATCCATCTACCCCCATATTCTCATTCATTTATTAAGCTTAGCTTAGTTAGATTTAGATTGCTTTAAGTTTCATTTCAGTTTTGTACTGAAATGAAACTGAAACCTTGTGTTGTTTTATGTTCTGCCTGATCAACTTCTTTACTCTGAGCCACCTTCAGGCGCATCACCTCTTGCTCTAGGGATACAATTTGCTTCTCTTGGGTCACTTTTAGCCCCTGTATCTCCCCTTTTAGGGACTCCTTTTCTTTTACAAGCCCTTTAACATTTGCAAACATTTTTTCATATGTTTGCTCCATTATCCTAGTCTGGGTGCCTTGATCTCTCAGATCCCTCTTTGGCCCCTTTTCTTTAGGTTGTCTCTAAATCTCTTCCTTTCTCTCTGAGGTTGTTGGGTTGGGCATGTTCTCTTCACATGTCCCCATAATCCACATTCCCAACATTGCCTTTCTGGCCCTCTAGCCACTTTCCCTTTCCCGTGGTGCTTCCTTTCAGGGCATGCATTCATTAGGTCCATTTACTCTGGCATCCCCAGCACCACCCACACCCCCTCTCTCCCTCCCTTTCTCTCTCTTGGGTAGGGTGGCCATTCTTCTGGGATTTTCCCAGACTGTCCTCTATTCTGGACAATTTGGGTTGTCCAGATTAGGACTGGGTCCAGATGCCCTGTTGTCTGGAATTAGCACCGCTCACCCCACTCTGTGCTTTCCCCAGCCAGCCTTCCGGCTTTCCCCAATGTGACACTGACCCGGGGCCAGCCCTGAGTCCCCTCCTCAGCAGTCTGGATGGGAGGAGGAACTACCACAGTCTGCCTGCCTGCCTCCGATACTGCCTGTTGTTGCCAGTGCTGCCATAGCATTTCATTTCCACTGTGCTTCCTAGTCTGGCATGCTAGGAAATGTAGGCCCAACGTGGCAGACTAGGAAACTGGAGCCTGGCAGTGGCAGAGTTCCTTCCCTCCCATCCAGTGTCAGGAAGGGAAAGTGCTTCCAAGCGGCTGTTGCTGATTCCATCCCCACTGTCGCCACCTCCAGAAAGCGAGCATGCTGCACTCTCTCTCCTAGCACTCACCAGGCAGTTGAGGAGTCAGGCAGGCAACTATCAACTTTTGCAACAGCATGCCTTAGAGTCTTAACAAAGCCTCCGATTCTTCTGGGCTGATGATGAATTAATCTCTTCTCCTGGTGGCAGCAGGAATCTGACACAAACACGCAAATTTAAGTGTACCCTTGTCTTCCTCTAACTTTTTCTGAGATTGGATCCTACACTTTCACATAGACACTGGCAACATACTAGTTGGTGACCCAGCCTAGGACCAGACAGATAACGGGTGAAAACAGACATGACGCTAACCACCCTTTAACCACCTTTGGTGGTTATTTATGCATGTTGCATGGCTGTATTGGTGCCCTATGCAGCCCTGAAACATGCATAAATAACCACCAAGGGTGGTTAAAGGGTGGTTAGTGTCATGTCTGTTTTCACCCAATGTTATTCATTCCACGCAAGATCATGCAACTAATGTTTTGACTTTCCTGGTGCCAACCATCCTGAGATTTATTTATTTATTTAATTTATTTATATCAAAATTTGTATGCTGCTCCCTTCTGCCACAGGCAACTCGGGATGGCTAACAACATTAAACAAAATAAATAAAATACATATCAGTTAAAACAACCTAATGCCGCCCCCCAAAACAAAACAACCAATACCCACCCACCCCATCTCTATTGGTGGAACAGCCAGGTCTTACACTGTCTACAGAAAGAGGGGAGGTCGGTAGTCAAGCGGACCTCCAATGGGAGGGAGTTCCATGGCGCAGCCACAGATGATGCCTTGCTCATGGTCAACACCCAGGAAATGCGGAACCCAGAGGAGGGCACCCCCGGATGACTGCAGGGGCCAATCCAGGATCTGGAGGGTGAGGCGGTCCTGCAGATAAGTGGGGCCCAAGCCATTTAGGGATTTAAAGGCTAACACCAACACCGATAGGCTGCCGATAATCTTCCAGACCCAATTCAAGAACCTTGAATTGGACCTGGAAGACTATTGGCAGCCAGTTCAGAGAGCAAAGCACTGGAGTAATGTGCTCGCGTCGACCCGTCCCAGTCAGGAGACAGGCTGCTGCATTCTGCACCAGCTGCAGTCTCCTCACATAGAGCGCATTACTTTATTTATTTATTTATTTATTTATTTATTTAATACATTTATATCCTGCCCCTCCTGGAAACAGCTCAGAGTGGTTAACAACTTTAAAAAAATTTTTAAACAATCATAAAAAAAAACCTTACAAAAACAGGGAGGACATAAATTTACAAAAAATAATAAGGAAGGGTAGGGTGATTAAAAACCCATTAATCCACCCTCCCACCCTCCCCAAAGGCCTGGGCGAACTAGTCCAGTCTTGAGGTAATAAAGACATGGATGATTGTGGCCAGATCCGAGTCTGAGACCTATGGCCTAAGCCGACGTACTAGATGTAAGTGGCGAAATGCCCCCTTCATCACAGCCGCCACCTGGACATCCAGGCAGAGCTATGGGTCCAGGAGCACCCCCAGACTCTGGACCTGAGAAACCAGGGGAGGATGGACCCCATCAATGATGGTGGCCATCACTCCCTCAGCTTTCCCCACAATCATTACCTCCATCTTGTCAGGATTTAATCTCAGGTGGCTCACCCTCATTCAATCCCCCACAGCTGACAAACATCGGGTAAGCACTGAGACTGCCAGACCTGGGTCAGATGTAAATGAGAGAGAGAGCTGGGTGTCACCAGCATATTTTTATTTATCTATTTATTTTTAAAAATTATACCCTGCCCCTCCTGCCAGGCAGCCCGGGGCGGCTAACAAAATCGATCAATAAAAATACAATAAAATATATAAAAGCATTAAATAACATATAACAATAAAATGGGCAGAACAAAACCCACAAACCCCCCCCCCCCTTCTCCCCTGCCAAACGTCTGATGGAACAGCCAGGTCTTACAATTCCTGTGGAAACCCGGGAGGTCTGGGGCCAGACTGGCCCCCACCAGGAGGGACTTCCAAAGGCACGGCACAGCCACTGAGAATGCCCTGTCCTGTGTGCCCCCCCCTCCGGAAAACCCAGGGTACCTCCAACAGGGTGCCCCCAGATGACCGCAGGGACTTGTCCAGAACCCTGGGAGTGAGGCGATCTCACAAATAGTTAGGGCCCAGACCATGTAAGGCTTTATAGGTTAAAACCAACACTTTCAATCCCGGAAGACTATTGGCAGCCAGTGCAGAGATCGGAGCACTGGTGTAATTTGCTCTTGTCGGCCCAGCCCCACCAGGAGCCGGGTTGCCACATTCTGCACCAGCTGCAGCTTCTGAGTCATCACCAGAGGTAGCCCCATGTAGAGCACATTACAGTAGTCTAACCGAGAGGTGATAAAAGCATGGATGATCATGGCCAGTAGGGATGTGCGAACAGAACCGAGTTCGGAAATTCGGTTCAGTTCAAAAATTGAGTTTGGTTTGGAAGTTTGGTTCGATCAACTGAACTGGTCGCGTTTGGTCAAATTCTGAACTGAGTTTGTACATTCAAAACTGGTGTTTTAAGCTGGTTTTGGCCTTCTGAACTGGTTCGGATTCGACTGAACAGTTTGGTCGAATTCGAGTTCGGTTCAGAAGTTCGGTTCGGTCAACCGAACTAGTTGAGTTCGGTCCGAACTCCGAACTTCTGAACTGCATTCGCACATCCCTAGTGGCCAGATCTGGAACCAAAACCAGTGGCTGAATCCGCCATACCAGATGTAACTGGCGGAAGGCACTCCTTGCCACAACTTCTTCCTGGAGATCCAGGTGGAGCTGCTCATCGAGGAGCCCACTCAGGTTCTGCACCTGGGAAGTCAGTGGAGGGCACACCCCCTCAACCAAGGGGGTTGCCATCTCCATCGACTTACCCACTAACATCACCTCCGTCTTGTCAGGATTCAGTAACAGTCGATTAGCCCTCATCCAGTACCCCATAGCTGCCAAACACCGAGTAAGCACCGAGACAGCCAGGACTGGGTCGGATGAAAATGAGAGGTACAGTTGATGACATCTCACCCCAAACTCCCTAACAACCTCCCCCAAACACTGCATATACACATTGAACAGGAGAGGGGATGGAATGGAATCCTGCGGAATCCCACACGTGAGGTCCCGAGAAGATGAAAACTCACCCAACACCACACGTTAGGTTCTCCCCCTGATGACCACAGGTGCTGGTCTGGGGGTGAGGGGGTCCCGCAAATAGACAGGGCCCAGAACATTTAGGGCTTTATAGGTTAAAACCAACACCTTGAATCGGGCTCGGAAGACTATCAGCAGAGAACGGAGCACTGGTGTAATGTCCTGGTGGCCCAGTCCCACCAAAAGACAGGCTGCTGTGTTCTCCACCAGCTGAAGCTTCCGGGCCGTCACCATGGGTAGCCCCAAATCGAGTGCGTTACCAAGCATGGATGATGGTGGCCAGGTTGGAGTCCGAAACATACGGTCTAAGCCAATGTACCAGATGTAGTTGTTGAAAGGCACCTCTTGCCACAGCCACCACCTGAACATCCAGGCGGAGCTGTGCATCAAGGAGTACCCCCACACTCCACACCTGGGAAACCAATGGAGGACAGACCCCATCAATGATGGGGGTCTTTAACTCCATCGCCTTACCCACCAGCATCACCTCCATCTTGTTGGGATTCAGCTTCAGTCGATTAGCCCTCATCCAATCCCCCAGAGCTGTCAGACACCGAGTAAGCTCGGAGACTGCAGGGTCTGGGTTTGTTGAAAAAGAGTGGTATAGCTGGGTGTTGTCAGCATATTGGTTGCACCGTACATCAAACCTCCTGATCACTTTGCTGAGAGGTTGCTTATATATGTTGAACAGGAGGGGGGACAACACCGAAACCTGAAAGACACTACACGTGAGGTCTCGGTATGATGAAAAACACTCCCTGAGTACCACTCGCTGGGTTCTCCCGGTCAGGAATGAGCAGAACCATTCAAGAACAGTCCCGCCCACCCCTGCACAGTCTTGCAGGTGATCCACTAACATCTTGTGATCAACCGTATCAAAAGCAGCTTAATGGAGAAGGTGGGGGTGCATCTTCCATGCCAAATGTCAATGTGATTCAAAGTCATTCATATTCTCCATGGGATTAACTGTTCTTAACTTCCTGAATTACCTTCCCAACTAAGCATGAGACAAAAATGTGTTTTATATTAAATGTTACGAAATACGTATACAGGATAACCTCCCATGTCCAGATCCCGTTTTTTCTGGTGGTGTGTTATGACCATCTCCTATCGGGACACCTTTTTAATCTAAACAAATGTGCATCAACAAAAACAAGCAGTCCAGGTCGCGGAAAACTATATGATTTTTTAAGAACACAATTTTTAAAAATTGATTTTTTATTCACATATAATTGTTACATACATCAATAACTACATATAATAATTTTGTTACTTATAAGTATTAGAGAAAGAAAGAAAAAGAAAGGAAAGAGGAAAAAAAGAAAAGGAAAGGGTGAGTGTGTGAATGTCCCATACAATCATTTAAATGGAGAGTCCACTGTTGTTAGGGAGTCGGTTGGAATGGAAACTTATGAAAAGAACACTTTCTAAAACAATACTTTCCAACTAAAAAGCAGTAGTATGAATTGATAGTAACTGGGAAGGAGCAACACCACCTTTACTCTGTTACTCACCATTAGGAATGTCCACTATGGATTCAGATTAATTCGTAACTTCCCGTAATGGGCTGTTATGGATTAATCCAAACCAACCTGAACTCTGTTTGTGAAAGTTATGGATCCGGACATAAAGACCCCACCCCCCCCAGAGCCTTGGCATGTACTTACCAGCATCGGAGGGCATAATTGAAGATCCACCAGCCCAATGCTGCTGTGTGTGGGGAGGGGGGTTGCCTCCTGCAGGCTCCCTTGCCATGGCGTGCTGCTGAGCTCCATGTGAAAAATGGCCACTGGGACAGTTTTGTGCATACACAAAATGGCTGCTGCCCTTAACCAAAATGGCAGTGGCCAAAATGACGTGGCTATCTTGGTTAAGGGTGGTGGCCAGTTTGTGCATTTGCAAAGTGGCCCCACCAGCCATTTTGTACATGTGTGTTGTGGAGCAGGGAGCATGCCTGGAGGCCCCCCCCAACAGCAACGGGGGGCTGCGGTTGGTAAGTATATGCTAGATCCTCAGTGGTGGGGATGGGGGAAAATAGGGCCCCACGGAATGTGGGAAAGGGAGTGTGGGGAAGGTCAGGCTTGGACCAGTTTCCCATTGACTTCAATGGGATCCCAATCCAATCTGAACCATAATGTATCAGAAAATTAAAGATCCAAATCCGTTACCGATCTGAACCCGTAATTTGATCCGAATGTTCATCCCTAGTCACTATTGCTTGCCCTAATTCAGGTCAGTACTAAATTATCTGCTTATGGATTAAATTCCATTGATAAAGCATGTGTTAAATTTCATTGAATCTAGGAATCCTTTTTTGAAGTTATGTTTTTAGTCCTGTCATCACCTAGTACACTGAGGCTGAAATGCTTACAGAAGATAGAATATTAGGATATTAATTCTGTCTACTACCAAGGGTCCATTCCAATCTAACTACACCCCTGCAGGGAAGAAAGGATCTTGAGACATTGGCTACAGTAGAAGCACCACAAGACATTAAGCCACTTTGGGTAGTGTTATCCCACTTCAGGCAATGTAAACACACAATTTAGTGAATTGTACAGCCAGCAGGCACCAGATGTAGGCAGCCAGCTGACACATGATGTGTGGACACAGCACATAGTAATGTTGTCCAAAGTGGGATAATGCTGTCCAAAGTGGGTTAATGGGCTGCCTCTCGTGTAGCTGGTCCCTGTGCTGCCCTGCAGTGAGGTGGGGTCTGAGGATCAGGCTCAGAGGAGCCCGCGTGCTCTTCCCACCTGCCCAACAACTGATGGGGTGGAGAGGGCACCTGGAGGAGCACTCCTCCAGGGCCCCCTCTCTCTGGTCCGCTCTTGGGTGGGGAGGAGGAGAGTGTACACTCTTCCAGGGCCCCCTCCCCCTGATTGGAAATTGTAGAGTAGGAGGAGCACATGTGATCCTCCAGGGCCCCCTCCCCCTGATCAGCTGTTGGGCAGGCGAGGAGAGTGTGCACACTCCTCCATCCCCCCATCAGCTGCCTAATGGCAGTAGTCCCGGTCCAACAGTACAGCAGGAGTTAAGGCATCCAGCCCCTGTGGCTGGCTCCTCAGCTGACCGTGGGGCATGGTGGAACCTGTGACAGTGACCTTCCCATGTGGTTTCCCCATGATGGGGCAGATTGTGTGGTCAACTCTCTCTGCTGGTCCAATGTGTGGCACCTACAACTGCCCGCCCTTGTGCAGACTGGGGATTGGACCTGCCCCATCTTGTGCGGCTTTACCCTAAATCTTTAAGACCTACTTAAATTCCTTCCTATTTAGTCAAGTAAGAGTTCACTCATGGC
This sequence comes from Sphenodon punctatus, assembly GCA_003113815.1. Taxonomy (NCBI): domain Eukaryota; kingdom Metazoa; phylum Chordata; class Lepidosauria; order Sphenodontia; family Sphenodontidae; genus Sphenodon; species Sphenodon punctatus. The sequence continues at coordinate 26,886 of QEPC01013367.1, forward strand.
CATATAACAAAAATCCATTCAAAATTCCCAGGAAATTCAATGTTCCAGATCAGTCCCCCAAGAAAAATCAGGATATTCATTGATTTTCATTACAATCAGGACAGTAATAGACTTTCCACAACTGATCGTCTAATGTTTTTGGAAGTCTTGATGATAAGAGATGCTGCATTTCATCACAATCTGCCCAACCATATTTCTTATCCTTGTAAACAATAGGAAACTTGGTAGAAAAAAATATTTGAGCATCTGCGTTATTAGCATCTAGATATAAAGATTGAACTTGCTTTCTGCAGGTTTGAGTTTATCCTGTGACAGCGTGTGTAAAAAAATTAAAATAAAATAAAATTCTCTGTCCCATGCAACTAGCCCTTTCCCTGCCAGCACATTTTGAAATTCTCCTGCAAACAGTTCCAGAATAAAAAGTAAAGAGTTCTATAGCTGTTTTCATTCTTTTCCCTTGCCAAATAGATTGAAAGGTAGATAATCATCTGGCTGTTTATTTTCCATGACAGAGTGATGATTTTCATCTGATGGTATATCTTGACTTGGGCTTGGCAGGGAGGCAATATGATCATTTCCCTCTGATTCTTTTAAAATACTTATAATACAGATGGTAAAGGATCCCCAGTGTCTACAGCATCTGATTTTATCTCCGCATAATCTTGAGCTGCAGTTCAAGACTAAGGCTTTTTATAAATTGCTATATGTGAAGCACTCCAAGTGCCATGGCAGGGGGGCGCTACATAGAAATGAAGATTATTATTTATTATTTTATTTTTATTTATTAAGACTGAAATCCTGGCTCCACTGAACTCAATGAAAAAAAATATTATTGGTTTCAGTTGGACAAGAATTTCACCCCAAGTCTGTGGCTGTTTTTATACGATCAGTTAATCCGAATTAGATTTTAATCCTGATCCATTATTTCGGGGTTATTATTCAGGAGTAACTGTTTACACGATCATTTTTCATCAGGAATAAAAATTAATCTTGACTTGCAGTGTGAACAGGTTAATCCAGATGATGGTGTCACAAGGAAGACACCTAGGAATCCCATGGTGTGGCCAATGAGATTTCAGTATCCTCTTCTGCTCTGATTTCTGGGAGTACAGTGACAGCAACAGATACAGCAGTCACCTTGCAAAATAGAGGCGTCTTTACCTTGATGTGGTGGATTTTAAATTTGGCTTGTCAAGGAGAGACTGCTGGAAAAACATTCATTCATTTTTTCATTTATTAGATTTCTATACCGCCCCATCCTGCACAGCAGCTCGGGGCGGTTTACAACAATAAAAAACATTTAAAAACATTTAAAATACAACCATAAAACATATCAA